>BJCO01730263.1:0-20199 GCA_018326465.1 Flaveria floridana
CCCGAAACTTGGGTTCAAGCCAAGATTTGTTCTACACCTCCATATCAACCATATAATAACTAAAATATAATGAAAAACTCAGATCTAAAGTGTTTGATGTAACATGGTTGCTTAAAAGTTATTTAAAGTGCTTAAACGAGCGTTCGATTTGGTTCGGTCCTTGACTCGTTATGAACCCGAGGATGGTTACCACATGTCCAAAACCATAGAACTAAAAATAAGGTAAAAGTTCCAGATCTAAACTCAAACAAGAAAGTTAAGCGAGTAAACTTCCCGAAAAGGACCCAAACGGGTCTAAAATGCATAAATATGTGTTTGAATGCTCACAAGCCTTAAATAAAGATGAAAATGGTTTTGTAAACATAAAATAACTTAGAACAAATGAAAATATCCAAAAACACATACCCGAAATGGTTTGAAATGCAAGATTCGGTTCCGTTTAATTTTTAAAGTCAAAATTAAGCAAAACTAGCTAGAACAAGTTGCAAGATCAAAAATTTGGAAAAAGAAGATGAAAATATGCAGGTGAAATGGTTGAGAATGAGTGGTATTTATAGGGAAGGATTAGGGTTTGAGGTAATGGGTAATGCGTTTGTCCGTTGGGTAAAAGGGTGCACTTTGATTCTTTTATTTAAAATTAATTTTGATTTAAATAAATTATGACCAGGTATAAGAACATGTTTGGAGGGTTCTAGAGTAATTATGGGTTAGGTCTTGGTTGGGTTGGATGGTTAAAATACGAGTCCGGGCCTTAAACGAGCTTAAACGAACCGAAAACGTTAAAAAAATGATTTTGCTGAAACGAACTGTGGGTCACGCCACGACAAGTACGAAACATGGTTACAACATAAAATCCATCATTTTATTAATATCCAAATATCCAAAGACCAAAACAGGTCGGGTTTACAATACAGAATAACAAACACAAACATAGTCGAAAATGACGAATGTCACAGTATTCCCTACTTTTGGAAATTTCGTCCCGCTACTTTTGGAAATTTCGTCCCGAAATTAGGAAGAAGCTACGACGAAGAGATGCGGATATTTTTCCTTCATGGCGTCTTCTCTTTCCCATGTAAATTCGGCCCCAAGTCTTGATTCCCAACGAACTTTTCACTAACCGAATACGGCTTCGTTTGGTTCGTTTCTCGTTGCGATCCATAATTTCTACGGGTCTTTCCACAAATTGCATTGTCTCATCAACATGTACTTCGTCGAGTGGTATATGGAGATTTCCCTCGGCTAAGCATTTCTTGAGGTTTGAGACATGAAAGGTAGGATGAACACCGGAAAGTTCTTTTGGTAAATCGAGTCTATAAGCATCTTTTTCAATCCTTTCGTGGATCTTGAATGGGCCTGCGAAACGATGAGCTAGTTTTCCTTTCTTTCCAAAACGGACTACCCCCTTCCAAGGAGATACTTTGAGAAGGACAAGATCGTCGACGTGAAATTCTACAGGCTTTCGTCGTTTATCGGCATAACTCTTTTGACGACTTCTAGCGGCGAGTAGATTCTTGCGGATTTGATCGATACGGTCGGTAGTGTTTTGAACCATCTCATGACCGGTAATTTGAGTTTCACCAATCTTGTTCCAACAAATTGGATAACGACACTTACGACCATAGAGAGCTTCAAACGGAGTCATACCAATGATAGAATGAAAACTATTGTTGTATGGGAACTCAATAAGCGGAATAAAATGAGTTTTACAAGAAACCGTGTCCTATTAAATTATATATTTATTTAAATAATATTATTATATATAAATAATGATAAAAATAGTTAAATAATATATATTTTGTTATATACAGTATATAGAAAAGAAAATAACACAATCTTAATAGAGCCGAGCTTTAATTTGAAAATTTCTGACGAGTTGAGCTTAATTTTGAAAAAAATTTGACAAAAGAAGCTTAATTTTGAAAAATTTTTACAAGCCGAACTCAAGCTTTAAAAGTAAAACTACAAACAAGCCAAGCTCGGGCTTCTCTAAAGTCAAAACGACCCGAGCTCGGATTCGGCTAGGCTTGTTTGCACCCTTTACCTAAACCCAGTCATATTTGCTTCGAGTGGGAACCGAACCAAATCATCACTACCACTTAGACTATGGATCATTAGTGATTAACTTCCACAATTAACTGTATAATAACTTAAATGCACTCAACATAACAAGTTAACGAATATGAATAAATATGACAATTTTTTAGAAATCATGGACCCAAAAGGAAAAAAAAAAGTCGTTTTTAAATGAAAATAACAAAACAAATAAAAACCCATGACAAAAATGACAATTAACCCACTTAAAAATTACAAAGATAAACTGAAATTAGAAGATATAAAAGTACATTAGTATTTTATGAACAAACATGAATAAGCATCAACAAACGAATATGAACGAATGTAATGAACACAATGAAAGAACATAACCTCTGTTTATGTTTATTCGTTTAAATAACCAAACAAAATTTATTGTCTATGTTTATTCATTTATTAAATCATTTATTAAACGGATTAACGTAAACAAACTTATCGAAGAATGGTTTACGAACTATTTGTAGAATGTTCGGTTCGTTACAACTCTAGGTCTATACCTTTTTTAGACAACGCTCTATCCGTATTTTAAAATATGATTAAATTAGAAATATCATAAAAATTTTAGAGAAGTGAGAGATGGTTTTCCATATCATGTTTATGAAATATTTATCTGGATAAGTGACGGAAATTTGCTTCTTTTGTTTTTTAACATTTTAAAACACATAAAATGTTTATAGTTACAAAATTATTATATTACACAAAATTAATGTTATTATAGTTTCCGCATTTAACAATTTTAGGAAGTTTAAAAATACATATATATTTACAAAGTTATTATTTATATTTGATAGTATATATTTACAAATATATTCGATAAGTTTACTAATTTGGTGATAATAGTGTATATGTGATAATTTTTATGCTTTCAACTTGTTGAACTATTAAAATTTGGAAGTATTAAAAACTTGAAATTATTAAAAAGGTTAAGGTGGTGGGGGTAATTTCTTTTACTACCATCGACTATACTAGCATTCATCAATGAAATTTAATCACTTCAAATGTACCTTAAAATATCGTAATAGGTGACACTGCTACCTAAAGTATCCTAATCCATTTTTATTTATCGTTAGTTTAAAATAAATTAAAATTTTAAAGCCACAATTATATCAATTTCAAACACTTAACAGATATAAACAAAAATAGAACACTTATAAAAAACAATAAATCAAAACAAAATAGATATTATATTACACTACTTTTGGGGTGAATCGAGTAAATGATCTTCCATCAGAATTCGTAACCTTTTTCCTGATCATGTGACATATATCTTTCTTTAGATGTTGACTTATCTTCACTTTCGGTTTGGACGGCAATCTATGCGAGAAATGAATACTATTATCGTTCGAGAAGTACTCATCTGACGAATCAGATGGAAGATATAATTTTCTATCCATCTGGCAATATAAAAAATTGAATTGAAAGAGAAGAGAATAGAGAGAATTGAAATTTGATGTGTTAAAAAAAGACGACATTTGATATTTAATAGGTAAGAAATATTTACAAAAAAATGAATGGTAATATTATTGTGGCATTAAGTTTGCAACATTTAGAAAAGCCACTACCTGATAAGGCGAGTAATACTCGTTGCTCCAACATTTGATATCGAGTAATGTTACATTATATAGTATCATGATGAAATAAGTATATATTTTAGATGACAAAAATTCAAGCACATAAAGCTAACGCTAAGATCATACCCGGTGATCCCACATTTTTTAAATACTTTATGTTAATTGTCACTCGTTCAACATTAAAAGTTTTATAAAGTTAGATATAGTTGATAGTTTACGTATGAGAAATCAAAGTAACTACACAAATATTCATTTGCCGTTCAAAAAAAATTACACAAATATCTTTTTTTTAAGTTATAATACAGAAAAGTGTTCCCACCAAATAAAAAAAACATATAGTGAATTTCAGATATTGCTAGTGGATATTCATTGTATGCCATTAGGAGTTTAATCTTTTTTAAAGACGAGCATACCATTTTTAAAATGATATAATGATGATACGTAACTTTTGATTCCTATCATTTATGGAAAATGTGTAGTTACATATACACTTACTAATTTATGCCGTACAAAGTAGATGAAACATTAATTTTTAAGACATGTTTATAAAAACGTGTTAAATCCAAGTTGCCATTCTTGAACTCCTTGTTAAAAAGCTTATAACTTGCCACTAATATCTTTTTAATGGTTAATTGAATCACTAACGGATCACTTACCTACTCGATCATATTTATTACTTGAGTGCAGAATGTTGGGGTGTGACACGTCCCCGGTGGGAAGCTCGTACATCAGTCTGTTCTTATCGGTCCCAAATTTAAAATCACCAGGAGAAAATTCATCTTAGCTGACAAGACATCCATCTATTTAATGAACTTTTAAAGTAATTGATAATTGACATTAACTTTGCTTCAAGGTCTTAATCATTTTGCCAACTTGTCATTTGTTGGTATTAGTTATGCTTCTTCTACAATATACTCAAATAACTTAACATATTCATATGAATGAACTTTTTATATTTCCATAATGGTAAAGAAAGTACATATTATACGGAAAAGTTTCAACATTAGAGGCAAATGTAATTTGTTTCAAAAGTATCTTCTTTTTGAAAAGTGAGAACAACACTTAACATCAAGATACAACTCGAACGAACCGAATCATTACCCAATGTGAGAAAGAAAATCCCAATGATAACTTTATACAAAAAAATCTTTAGACGATGTATATGGAAAAGTCAAGCAAATGTTATAAGTATTAGACTATATTATTATTAGGGTCGAGCCCACAGGCCCATTTAGATTTTAGGGTTTTATTGTAAACTCTATATAATGTAATTTAATCTATTAATAATAATCAATCAAGTCTTTTACCATTTTACATAGTATCAGAGCCACCCTACGCTCTCTACCACCTCCTTCGTGCCACCACAAATATACAAATCCTAATCGTTGCCACCGTATTGAAATCCTAGACAGGGCGGTGTGTCGCTGCCCTGTCCATTCTTTTTGCTTTTGTTATCTTATCTTTTACGTTCTAAATAAAGATGTGTATTGATTTTAGATTCAAGCCATTTAACCTAAATATTTCTTCCCCACAAAATTTGTCCGCCTATATCTCATCTTTTACGTTTCTTTTCTTTCGTTTGTTATTGCTGGACCACGGTCCGTTGCCACCGAAGAACGCCGCTTGGCCACCGTCATCGGCCTTCGATGTGACACACCATCGCACGACCATTGGTCGCTGGGTGTCATCTTGTTTTATTTTTACCTTTTCAAATGGGATACCGATCACGTGATCATGTTGTTGTTGCCACGCCGCCCTCTTTTTCTCGCCGCTTGCTGGACTACGGTTCGCCTCCACGCCGCCTTCAGGACCACGGTCCGTGGCCGCCCTATGTCGCTGCTGCATTGGATGCCCGTTACAGGATTACATGATCATTTAATATTGTGAATTGCAATTAAGGTTTTGAAATGAAGATTACAAGATTATGGAATTTTGGCCAAAGATTATGACCGAGATCGAGACTATTCTTCTTGTTCTTTATGTTTATTTTTTATTGTTTACAATCTGAGAGTCCGATCCTACCGCTCTGACTACAAGGGAGTATTAGACTATATAAGGGTTGAGCCCATGGGCCAATTTAGGTTTTTAGGATTTCATTTAAACTCTATATAATGTAACCTAATCTATCAATAATAATCAATCAAGTCTTTTACCGTCTTACAATAAGTTATTAAGACGACTTACTAATGAAAACTAATAGTCATTAGTAGTTCACCCTCAAGTCTCATAACGTAATTCATTGACGTGGCACCATCATCATTGATGATGACAAAGTTAGATGATAGCTTAAGGCTCATAAATGAATTTACAATATCGACTTATAAAGGTATAAACATATAATTATAAGGACTAGATGTGACAAAAGAGCTCTTTTTATTTCAATCATCGTTTTTTTAAGTTTGTTTCTTAACAAGATATCATTTGTGATAAAGTTATAGGTTGATGGATAAGAATAATTAGAGTTTTCAGATATCAATAACACGAAAATTTATAGTGCTTTACGTGAATATTAATTAATACATTTTATGTTCACTCATTTGTCAACCAAGAATTCCACTCCCATCCCGTTATTGACTTTATTACATCATCATCATTGGTAACGGCGAGAGGTTGAATGGTTATTACTAGTTTGAGTCTTAGATATGCATTTATGGTGTTTAGCGTCTCATTTAAAAATATCGTTTTAAATAGACATCCCATTATTTTAAATCAACCATTATTTTAAATCAACACTTCAAAATTTCTATATGGGTCGTATAGCTCCATACGCGTCGTATAGGGGGGTCGTATAGCCCTATACGGGGCGTATAACCCCCTGACAACCCCCTGAATTTTTCCTCGTAGTCAATGTCAAAATTAGCTATAAGCGTCGTATAGCCCTATATGTGTCGTATAGGGGGATCGTATAGGGCTATATGGGGTGTATAGCTCTCTGACACCCCCCCTGAATTTTTCTCGTTTCAGTGCATTCGACCCTATACGCCGCGTATAGACCCATACGCGGCGTATAGGGGGGTGTCGATTTAAAAAAATGGGTGTCTATTTATTAGGACCCTTTAAAAATGTTGGTGATTTTCCCACTGACACGTTACGTGTCATATCATAATTGGTTTACATACACGTTCTATCCTTGTCTTATTGAATTTTATTGTATACATAAATTTTTTTTTCACGGACTTAAATCAAAGATGAGCTAAAGCAATCGGTTTGTATTGCTTTGTGGCTTGCATTTCAACATCCTTTGTAGCTTGCATTTCAACATGATAGGTAGCATGTTTGAACCTTACGCCCAAGTTACTTCTTTTTAGAGTTTATTTAGTTTTTTTTCTTTAGTTTTCTTATGTTTAAATTATTTTATTTAATTTCTTTATCCACCGCGTGACGGTAAAGTAAACCAAATTCGTGCTTTGTAACGATCATTTTTACAACTCTGAATTTTTTCATGACTTTAGATGTGTTTTTTATTTTACGTTTTGGTATCCATAACCGACACTGCCCAGGACCCCACCGCCTATTAATGCATAACCAGACGCTGCTCTTGAGTGGGATATACTGGGTTTGTTTGTTTGTTTATTTGTTTGCTTGCTTGCTTATATCTTAACAAGATGTTGCTCGTGGATAACTCTTTAGGCCCATGAACAATGAGTAAGAATTTACGTAGATGTATCACCAACATAACACAAGAACGAATAGTAAGTAATTCACGTGATCGATATAATCTAGTTCACTCATTCATCTTCAACCAATAATATGGTATTAGAGGTTAAACAAATGTTTTTAAAGTCATACCTGATTAGAGCTGTTTCCAAAAATAATTATAGGTATACTCGTGAAGGTCGTACCACATTCAAAATGCTTTTGAAGTCATACCTGATTAGAGCTGTAAACGAACCGAGTCGAGTCAGGGTGTAATCGGGCTCAGCTTGTTTAAGAACTGAGATGAGCCGGCTTGGCTCGTTTATTTTAACGAGCTTAAATCCGAGCTCGAGCTTGGCTCGTTTATAAACGAGCCAGCTCGAATTTTTGTTTTTAATATATATTTTTTTACTTTTGTATAGATTCATGTACATATAAATAAAATAAATAACATTTCTTACATTTGTTTATCTTGATTCGTTGAAAAAAATTATATAAGATTGTTATTTTAAGAAGTATAATCATGCTTTATACTTTTATAATTTATAATTTTATAATTAGTTTTTCGTTATAAAATATCAAAATAACCTTATGTGTATGGTGTATTTTATATGGTATGTCATTAGTTTGATGATGATCTATAATTTATATAATTTATAATTTTGGTTAAATTTAAACAAGCTATTGAGCGTGCTTATCTACGAGCGAGCTAACAAGCAAGCAACGAGTCGAGCTGGCCTTGGCTCGGGCTCGGCTCGTTTACAAACCGAGCCGGCTTGGCTCGTTTATAAACGAGTCACTTTCAAGCGAGCTTTTTTGAGCGAGTTTTAAGCGAGCCCTCCTGGAGCGAGCTTTTTCGACAGGCATATACGTGATAATGTTTTTTAATGTGCGAGCCTTTACGGTTATATTAAATATCAAAATTGTCATATATATGTTGTGTGTAGACCATGTGGTGTAGTCATACAAAATCTAGTCATAAAATTTTGTTCGTGCCCATGGATCTAAAACCCAGTCTTTGAAAAAAAAATTGAGCTATGTTTTTTACAAGATGATGTTTAAAAAAATAAAATAGATGAAGTAAATGTGTTCTTTTTAATAAAAAAAATTAAAAACATTTTGTTACCCAGCATGATCTTTGGTGTTAAGAAATTTCAGGTTGATGCACAATAAAAATTATATTAAGGGCATACATCACATAGAAAAAAAATATGTATAGTGATCGGGATGAAGGCAAAATAATCAATCTTTACATTCGTGTCTATCGATTCATTGTCAAATCTGAATAGATTGGCATCATATTTAGGATGTTTTCTTTGAATTGATAAAAAATCATCAGAGACTTCTCTTTACTGTTGTTAAGGATCAACACTACTCTCGCTAACCAGAAATATCATGTTTTCTATAAGTATGATGGAGATCGTCAATTGTTAAATTGTGTCTCGTACCCGATAATAAAAGTGACTCACACACATCGAATTCTGTTTACACATTACCTGATGTGTATGGGGCATATTTATTACTTAAAACTTTAAAGGTATATGTTGAGACTCACAAAGTACATGTCTTATTAATTTGATCAAAACTTAGTCAGCTATGTAAGATGTTTATTTTAAGTTTAAATTGTTTTTGTGTTTTTTAATGTTCGATCTTACGACGTAATTTTTTCTTTATTTTTTGAATATAACATTACAGAGTATTTTCTAACTAACGTTTTTTACTTTAAAATCAATCGATTACAAATGTATATGTTTTTCTTTACGTATTTAACCACTTCAATCACCGCTTCCACACGAAACGTCTACTATTTTATATCAAAACTCATTATCAAAACCTTTGATACAAAAAAATACTATAATCTTTTTCTTATTCAAACGGCCTAAACATAATATAGTTATTCCATCAACAGTTTTAGTATAAAATTATTAATAATGACCCAATTTAATACAAGGTATTTATTGCATTTTGTTACCTATTCAAAGGTTATTAATCTTTTTAAAATTTAAAAATATGATATTTTGGAAGCATTAACATCCAATCGTTACAATTGTGTTACACCTAGGAGTACACGTGGCATAACTTCTGAGAACAAAAACCTCCCCTTTAAAGATTCTTCAGTTACTCCAAAAGTTTAAACTTTAAAATTTCGATTTTTCATGATAGAAAGATATGAACACAAGGATTTAACTTTTCAGTTTCTTGATGAAGATAAAGCGAGTGTACATCCTGCATGTATATATACAAATTCAATCTATACATCATCTATATGATTGAAATAAGTAAACAAATAGAATTTGAAAGCCATAATTAACCCTGTGAATTTGGGGGTTTAATTTGGGTTTCTGCTGGATTTAAAGCAAGAATCAAACCTCTGAAATTGGGGGTGTTTGAATCTTGATTTATTTATGTCAATTAAGCTGTGATTGTTCTTCGATTTTAGATTTTAGGTTTCATGATGGCTGATGTTTATTCAACTTACAAAAAGAGAGATGATATATGTGAAGATATTTGTGGGCAGGTATGTTCATCTATAAACTCATCAAATTAGGGTTTTATAGTTCTCATATGATTCCTGTTTATGAATTGATCTTCTGGGGTGTCGTTAATTTTGGCTTTTCGTTAATGGGTACTGTTGGATTTTGGGAATTTTGATGAATTGACAGTAATGCGCTCCGATTTGCTGTCAAAATCGATGTCCCATGAACCCTAGATCGTTAATTTTGCTTTGATTTTGAATTTTGGGGTTTAACATCACAGTTTCGTTACTTTCGTACCTCTGTTTTAGGGTTTTAACGATTATGCACAAATTGATTATGATTGTTCATTCTTCTTCATCAAATGCTTAAGCTTTCGCCGTTTTATGATTTGCAGGAAGTAAGCAGGATGTCAAGAATCCGATGCTTGATCAAAAGTGTTGATTTTCGATCGATTTTAGTGTTGTTTGTGATTATTCCAATTGGGTTTATGGGTGTTTACTATCATGGGCAAAAAGTTACATACTTTTTAAGACCCATATGGCAATCACCCCCTCAACCCTTTATTCAAATACCTCATTACTACCATGAAAACGTATCAATGGCGACTCTCTGCAAGCTTCACAATTGGACAGTACGCGAATACCCTCGAAGAGTCTTCGATGCAGTCTTGTTCAACAATGAAATCGATATGCTCAAGATCAGATGGAAAGAACTCTACCCTTACATCACTCAATTCGTGCTGCTTGAATCGAATTCGACATTCACAGGTATACCAAAGCCCCATTTCTTTGCAATCAACCAACAACAGTTTGAGTTTGTGAGGCCTCGATTGACCTATGCCACGATCCCAGGCGGGTCAAGAAAGGGGAAGAATCCCTTTTACGAAGAGGCGTATCAGCGAGTGGCTGTTGATCGACTCCTGCGAATAGCAGGCATTGAAGGCGATGATCTACTGCTCATGTCTGATGTTGATGAGATCCCAAGTGCACACACCATTGATCTGTTGAGATGGTGTGATGGGCCACCTCCAATTATGCATCTTCATTTAAGAAACTTCTTGTACTCATTCGAGTTCAACGTCGAACATAAAAGCTGGAGGGCTTCCATTCACCGATATGCAAAGGGTAAAACCAGATACGCGCATTATCGACAGACTGATCATCTGTTTGCTGATTCTGGTTGGCATTGCAGCTTCTGCTTCAGAAAGATCAGTGATTTTGTTTTCAAGATGAAAGCTTACAGTCACTCAGATCGTGTGCGCTTCGCGCATTATCTTGATCCAAAGAGGATCCAGAAGGTGATCTGCAATGGGGATGATCTGTATGATATGCTGCCGGAGGAGTTCACTTTCAGGGAGATCATTGGGAACATGGGACCGATACCGCGGTCGTATTCAGCCGTTCATTTGCCATCGTATTTGTTGAATCATGTTGACGAGTATAAGTATCTTTTGCCCGGAAATTGTGTTAGAGAAGGTGGTTGATCGCCGGAGATGATGGTCGGAGTAGGATAGTTGGGTGGTGGTGGTGGCATGGGCAATGCATATTTTGATTGTACCGTGCAAGTAGTTGATGCATAGATGGTGGTGGTGTTTTTTCTTAAATATGAAGTAGACAAATATACCTTGTTCTTCGATTTTGGAATGTGTTTATTGTCTGGTTTCTGTTCAGTCTTTTGTGATCCATGTTATGATGATGATGATGATCAAACTTTATATCCCTCCATTATGATTTTAAAAAAATATATATCACAAGAAACGGATATAAAATGATCATTTTCTGAAGCTTTGGAAAAAAATTTAAGATTAACGATAATTTTCTGAAGCTTTGGAAAATTTCTTTAAGATTAACATATAGAAAATTAGAAAGTCACATTGGCTTTTCGTCACATGTTGGTCATGTGATCTGTATGTGAAAGTGCATTTCATGTTGACTCATTATTGACTCGACATATCTAATCTTAGGAAGTGTTTGTTTTTTCCAAAAAACTCGGCCGCACCTCTTCATTTGCGCGCAAGCAGACGCGGGAGGAGGTTTTGAGCGCGCAGAGTGTTTGATTTTTAAAAGACGTTTCATTAAAAAACATCTTCCTGACGTCTGCGTAAAGAAGATGTGAACATATCACTTCTAGCCTCTTCTCACTTTTTTTCCCTAAATCCTTTACATGCAATCCACTTCTTTAATTCTCAACCATCTTCCTTCTCACCACCGCCCCACCTCCCCCCAACCGTCGTCGCGTCGCCGCCGCCGCTGTAGCCCCTTCCTCCGCTGCGCCGCCGTCCCCTTCGCGGCCCTCCCCTCCGCAGCCCTCCCCTCCGTCGCGACCCTCCCTGCGCCGCCGCCCTCCCCTCCGCCGCGGGCCTACCTGCACCAATTGACCAACTTATCAATTTCAGCAACCGGATGACCGATTGCGGCAAGCTGTTCACAAATGATGCGAAAACGTCGAGAAAATCGATGACGGTAGTCGTAGCTTTTGTTACTTGACGGAGAGAATCCCGTAAAGATTGAACATGTTCAACAGACGCATTACTGTACGCGTTCTCGAGGTCCAACCAGATATGACGCGCAGAGGAGAGCCCGAGAACTTCGGCTGAGGTAGCCATTTGAAAAGGAGAAAAAGAGAAAGTGAAACAGAGGATTAGTAGGAGAGAAAAGAGGCAGTCAACTTTTTTTTGGGGGGGTTGGGGGGGAGAAAAGAGGGAATAAGTTGAGACCGATGCCATAAAAGAAGTTTAAAATCAACCACACAACCAATGGAGGAAAGTCAACCGTTGGTGATATTCATGGTGGTTCGGGACTTCTTGTTGGTTCTTGATCGGGTGTCCATAGAAGTTGGAAAGATCAACGAGAGATCCAGATACTGAAAACAGAATGTGATGTAAAATATAATGTTTAGATGTGTTTATATTGTCCAATGAATCTAATTATTTAGATGACTTAAAGTAGTTTTTAAAGTTTAAAAAATAGGTTTATTTTAATTACAGAATATTTTAGCATTCTGCAGATGTTAGAAAAACAAACAGTCTTTTTTTTGCAGACTGCAGATGTTAGAATATTTTAGTATTCTGCAGATGTTAGAAAAACAAACTGCTGCAGATGTCTGCAGATGTGGTTCGCAGACTGCAGACGTTTTCCTGTAGAAAAAACAAACAACACCTTAGTAGGGGGTAGTTGAGTTGGGACCGCACAAATCTTTGTGCTTATGATATCAACATCTATATGCTTATAATACTAAGATTTTAGTATGGATATTTGTTGTTTTTAATGATGTTTTCACATAGAAAACGCATGTGTTAGGCCACTGGTGTGTTTGTTATGACGTTCCTAAACAAAGATTAACATGTGAACATTTTGTATTTGACCCCATAAATACAAAAAATTGAAAGTGAATATGGGGAGGTGTATGATGTTATTATTATTATTATTATTGTTTAAAAAAGGAAATAAATATATAAAGGTTTAAATTCTTGATTGAGTGGTGTAATTGTGTAAAGAAAAGAGGAATGAAGAGAACTATGACTAACATGCACAGTCCACAGCCTAAGCCCTAAGTATTTACTATTTAGTGGGTGGCCAAGTATTTATTCAATCACAAGTATAGGTAAAAAAATTTAAAAGTAATAAAATGTTTAGGTTAAATTATAAATACGTAAAAGTATTAAGTTAAAATAAAAAAAGTTAAAGATTAAAAAAAAGTAAATAGAAACCAATAAAGCATATGATATAACTTTTAATGCATATAAAAGTTAATATTTAGTATATATATAATATACACGATTTTTTTTAAATGAGGTTTTTAAAGGGATGATGTTGATAATAAGGTTTTCATTGTTGGGATTTAACATTAATGGTACTCGCCCCTGCCATGTACGTGTTCTCTGTGTCGGTCAACGCGGATCACAGGGAATGCATGTGAATGCGCAGATGTCAAGTCAAACTCAAAACTCGCATACGCCATGGGCGAGTTTTCAAAAAGCAAAAATTAATTTCGTTGGTGTCTTGATGTGTCAAATCAAAATGAGAACTCGCCCATACCACCACATAATTCCAACATTTCTTTTCTTTTATATAAACGACCAACATTTTTTTATGATTTTTTCCCAATACTTTTTTCAACTCAAAACTTATAAAAATTTCATACTTTCTTTAAAAAATGAGTTTGACAATTACAATTACACCAGGTCAATTGAATAACGAATTGTTATTTTTAAGTGGTCAGTATAGAGCTGATTATTATTTTTGTGATCTAAAAAGCGATTAATGAATTTTACGTATAAGATAAGGTGATGAAGATTTTTGAGATTACAATGATAATAAGCCTATCATTGATAATATTATGAAATATCACCACCCTAAGATAATTGTAAGAAATAAGATCGAGCATTTTTAATGTATTTTATGGATGTGTATAGTATATGGGGTTGGGTTTTATAGGAAAACATATTAATAAGAGAGTTTTTATTCTACAGTAATTAAATCAGGGGTAATTTTTAGTTTTTGAGAACTCGCCCCTGCCAAGAGCAAGTTCTCAAATATGATTGATGATTTTTTAGAACTTGCCCCTACCATAGGCGAGTTATGACTAAAGGAAAAACCATATGAAATCATTATTATGGTACGGTCAACAAGGTAAGAAAACCGCCCTTAAGAGGGGCGGGTACCCCTAAAGTATAATCCCAAAGAGAAAAACCACCAATGTCAACATCATCCATTTAAAAACATCATTTTCTAAAAAAATTCAATATACTTAGAATCAGCCCGTATACTTTAAAATTTCACCTAGTAACTCAACATTTACAAATAACACATAACCAACCCAGTAGTCCAGTGGTAACTCCCACAATAATAACTAAACCATTTAACAATATAGACATGATATTAAAATACATGTTGAGGCATTAAAATGTATGTTATACAAAGACCATTTATAACAGTCTTTTATGTCTAGAGATTTATTGTATTTTGTATTTTCATTAGCATCCCCATTTATATCTTTTATCTCTAAACTTTAAAGTTGTACAAGTAGTGATTATCTAAAGATGGAGAACTACTATTCATTGATTTTTATATTTTTGTGAGTGTATAAGAGAGAGAGAAACAATTATAAAATAATTATTTTAAGTATGATAGAGAGAGAAAGATGTGAGATGTAAAATATAATTTAAAGTTAAATGTAAAGAATGTGATATCCATTTAAATATAAAGACATAGAATGAGATACTAATGTAAATTAGTCATTTATTTGGACTACCTTTTGCTCATACTACTACGTTTTGGTTTATTAGAAAGGCCCATACGATCTAATATTCAACTCCAAGTAACGATCGAATATTCAACTCCAAGCCTCTGTTAGTGGGCAGGGTGGTTGAAGAGGTTGTTTATAATTCAGTTATTTTGGATTGGTCATAGGGCTAAATAAAGGAGTTCCGTGGCAAGCTTGATGTAAAAATTATTTTAATCGCTTTCTTTTGTAACCTGGATGAAATTGGCATTTGGTCTTAGCATCTTGCTAATGGATCTTTCTAATAAAGTTAGCCATTCAAAAAAATATATATACTAATGTAAATGCTCTTAATAGGTGTTAAATATTTGGTTAATGATTTTTTTTTATGTTAAGAGAACCTGATAGTTTAAAGGACGAAGTTTATTGATATCGAAGACGAGTCGTATAAAAGTATTCACATATCGTTTCCTTAATATTACGTGAGTGTATTTTTTATATTATATAGAATGGTTTTGAGTGGTTGTGAATGAATAATATAAAATATTATTATTAATCTGGAAAGAAACATTGTTCAACCCTTATAAATATTATAATATTTGTGAAAGAGGTTGTGCGTAAAAATAAGAGAAAGAATAATATTAATTTAAAAGGGAAAAAAAAGAAAGAATAATATTTTTAACATAATTATAGTGATAAAAACAAAAAATAAGATGTGAATGTTATAAAGATTAGTATATCCTTATAAAAGGACCTTTAAACGTTGAATGACTTGATCTTTCGAAATAAACAACAAATAAGAATTCATGTCAAGACCCCAAAATCAAACACCATAGATCGATCGATTTATACACTTCCCTAATCATATTCCAAATTATCATCAAACGGGGATTTTCGTGATAATTTGGAATATGTGATTTTATTGTGTTATTGTTGTCTCCATCCCCCGCGAAAATCCTCTCGAGTTCTTCAAACAATCATCATCGTCATCTGTTTACAGTAAGATCCACTTGTATTGTATCTCTTCGAAACGTGAAGAATTGCTCTATAGAACTTCACGAAGGTTGAGGATTTCATCTACCATACGTGAGTGCTGCTCTTCTCTTCCTATCTGTATCTGTTTACTTGTTGAACGAATCATTAATTCCGACGGTTTAATGTTTTTGTTTTCAAATGGATCAATTATATGTTGTGTGCAAGTTTATAATGTGGATTTTTGCTTACAAAAACGTCTGTTATTGATAGAACTACCATATATTAACACCACGGTAGTGTGTTGCTTGGATCTAGGGTTTATTGTGCTTAGAGAGTTGAGAATATGTTGGTGTTCATGTATGTTGGAATTAAGTTAGGGTTTTTGTTTATGAATAGAAATAAAACTAGGGTTTACATGACAATCGGATCCCTAATGTCTCTAGGGTTTTGGTTTAAGCACGACATGATATTTTGGTACTTTACCCTTAAAATGATGATCACGAGTTGACTTTGATGCATTGGTAAGATGGGATTCGTTACAGTATGTTGTGGGTTATGCAGTTAGCCCCTGATTGTGTCTGTAAATTGTGACCCTGACCATTTTTGTATATTAAGAGTTAATGCTTAAAAAACCAAAAACTTTGGTCTTAAGCGATATTAATCTGCAGACTTCAATAGGTAGTATGTGTTAACACACAATATAAAGTTACCTTTGTTTTCACTTACATTAGTGGAGGTGTTGTCTTTTGTTGATACAATAAATTTCAAATAGAAGACCTGATTGTTGAAAAGAACAATTTATTTTGGTTCTACATTTATTTTCATGCACTAATTCCAGCAGGCTACATTTATGTATGCATTAATGCTTCATGAACCTGAAACTCTTCTTAAAATCCAAAGCAATGTTGCTCTAGTTACCTGTACTGATGTAGTGATAGTTGTACATTGTTCTGCAGTTTGGATTTTAGCATGGAAAAGAGGCTAGCTGTATGTTTTTACGGTCCAGTTTTATTTGTGGTGTCAAATTGTAAATTTGAAAATTTGACAAACCCTTGCAGTTTTGTAACTTAAATGTATGTACTGTAATACAGTTTAGATTAGTATAATAAAAGAAGGATTTTTAAACTTTTTAGTTTGAACAAAATGAACTTTCAATAGTAAAAGCATTTTTTTATATTCGTAATACTAATATGAAATTATTGGCAAGATGGTAATATTTGCTTTTATATAACCAATTAATAAAGTTACAATAATCTTTGTAGCGACATGCCTTGTATATTTGCAACATTTATTTTCCGCCAAACTAAAATTCAATTATGATTACAAAATTTTGATATTTCTATATGACTAATTAATATATCTAGAAATTTTAATGTTAATGACTAATTATTATTTCTATCAAGGTATCTATTCACATGACTATTGTGGAAGTGTAGCAACCGAGAAATCATAGCAAAACAGGTTAGTTTAACAAGCATCCTAACTATTTCACTTGTGTGAGTTGTATTGTTGAGTAGGCATGTGAATAAATGATTTTGATATCAAAAACTACAAGAGGCTTGTGATTCGAGGTTGAAGATGTGTATGAATTCCATAAATTGTATTTTTGTCTCTCTTAACGCTATGTAGCATAAAGCAGTTGGAGGATGAAATTATAAATATGAACCAAAGTGTGAAAATTAAGGTAACTTGAAGTATGCGAATATAAATGTCATGTTTCTATGATCAAACTTCTACTATTTAACCGTTTCCCCTTGGTGCTAAACTCAGTGTTGCACCGATTAAGTGTTTAATTGTTTACTAAAGGTTAAAAATGAAGATGACTAAATCCATGGTCTTTCAGCTTTTGTATCTTCATGGATTATAATTGATTTAGGATTAATGTTCCGTTGTTGTTTAGCTAATAAACTCACATGATGATTGAAACTTGGGTATCAATAAATAATAATAGCTAATTTTCAATCATCTTAACTGAAATGGGCAAGGGCGGACCCTGGAGCAATTGATAAAGTTGTTGCTTTGTGATCTTGAGGTCATGGGTTCAAGCCGTGGGAAACAGTCTCTTTTACAAAGTGCAGAGTAAGGTTGCGTCCATCAAATCACGAAGCTATCCGACCCCTGCGTTAGCTAAGTCAAGCACCGTGTACGCTCTTAAATGAAATGGGCCAAATTAATGTTGTTGGTCCCAAATTTAATACATATTCCACCTACTATAACCTTTTTGTTCACAACCCTCTTTCGATTTTATCTGCAAATTTCACCCTTTGAACTTCCATCCCTTTTCCTGTGATAAGTAAATATCTAATCCTCTTGTTGATCAAAGATACTGGAAAACCCTCAGCCGTTCCTTTTAAGAACACAATTGCTTCATTTTTGCAGCATAGCTGAAGATCTTGAGAAAAGCTTTTTAATTTCTTGATATTGGGGAAAAACATGTCCTCGCCGGACATTGCTGGAATTTTGGATCAATCTAAGGAGCTTGATCGTTTAAGGAAAGATCAAGAGGAGATCCTCCTTGAAATTAACAAGCTGCATAAAAAGCTACAATTAAGTAAGTATCATGCCAGCTTTACTATTTACCCTTATGCTTTCTTATATTCGTTGTATTCTTAGTATGGAATTTTGTGAGTTCACTTGATTAGAGGAACAAACAATATTTTAGTGTTCGGTTCTTTGTTTTTTGTTATCAAATATTGAAAGACTTAAGCTAGTATTTTTCATTTCTAATTTGGTTTTCCAGGGTTTGGTATCTATGATGGATATAGTCGATCGAATAGGATCCGTCTCTGAACCAAGTCTGTTTAATGTTGTATGAATATTTATATACGTAAATTGCATATTTGATTTTTATGCTCGAGAGTTAGTGATTTACTCGCTATGCTAAGAAATTCCAGAATCTGATATGGGCAAAGCCGTCATGTACTGTGGATAATTGGCTGTGTTTTTAATGGGGAATGTGATTACAGTAGACATGTGTATATATGCCAATGATCTCTTGGCCTAGTGGTCAAGGAGGAGGTGGGAGGCTTTGCCTCTCTTGGAGACTCAAGGTTCAAACCTTGGCATGGATGAATATTACTAACAACTAACCAACCGTTCAAAAAAAAAATTTTGTATATATATTATTTATCATATTGTTAACTTTTTTGGAGGTTTCCTATTGGAGAACAGAATAAAACTGTGCAGTTACATGAAAACTGGTGCTAATAACAAAAAGGGAAATGAATGATGTTTGAGATTGATTGAATAGCAAGTTTTATTAGTAGCGTTTGTAAGACACTTTTATTGAAGGAACAGGTAGCCTTCTTAACTTGTAAAATAGGGCTCTATGTTACACTCTGGTCCCAAGTCAAAATCTGCAGCTAAATCAGGGCTACAGATATATGTCTTGACTCTTGTGCTTGTAGCTATTTGATTATTCTTATTTTTTTAATTGGAGATTCCAAGTTCACAAGATTTTCTTTCTATTTTGGTGGATTTTGTTTTAATTAGCAAGATTCTCTCTTTTATCCGGCTTTCCATCTGAATAAATGCCAGTCATTTAAGATTTTAACACAGTTATAAGTAATGCCAACTATATAAATAGGTGTCTTGTTGTCTTACTCATCCCAATATAAGTTTGATCCTATAGGTCAATCTTCTAAACATACCTAGTAAAATCCCACACATAGCAGAAGCTACTAGTGGGGTCTAGGGAGGGCGGGAGGATAGCAAACAATTCCTCTATCCCAGGGATAGAGAGGCTACTCCCAATTGAAACCCTTGGCTTTAAAGACCCCTTTTTTCCTTCTTCTTTTTCCCTTTTTATTAATACCCGTAAGATCCCACTCATAGTAGAAGCTACATAGAAAGGTCCATCATGTAGTTTTACAAAATAGCCACTGCGTATCATTATAATTGTCTAATGAGTAAATTTCGGTTTTGGTCCCTGTGGTTTAACCATTTTAACCATTTCAGTCCAAAAAGGAATCTTTGATCATATCATGCCCTGTGGTTTCATTTTCATAACGGTTTTGGTCCCTGACATTAACTCTGTTAGTTTTTACAGTTAAATGTGAGGGCACTTTGGTCATTTTATATTTGGAGGACTAGTTATGTTAATTATATTAGATTAGGATAATTGTTGTAATTTTTTAAAATAATAAAAAAATAAAACTTAAATGTAATCCAACCCAAACCCCCAACACTCCCACCATCCTAAACCCCTAATCGGAACCCTAACC
>BJCO01730296.1:0-11028 GCA_018326465.1 Flaveria floridana
GTCTCTGACAATCCGCTGTAGACCTCTGATACAACATGGCATCTTCCTAAAGAGCCATGTTGTTGACCATACTTTATTCTACTGTTTACCTTTTTATGATAGTACATGTTACCAACTTTAGTTGGTGACAAAAGGTAAGTCAGGGACATGTCCTGACTACCAAATCTCAGGTAACACGCCTGAGATACCTTAACCTATAGTCTTGAAGTATAGATGTTTGGTTAGAGGTTTCCAGCTGGTATCAAAGTATATCCGGCTGTAGGTAGTATTATATATGCCTTCTTATTGTAACTCTTTAAGTAGAGAGCGAGATAGAGCCAGAACTTGAGCTTGTAGGAGTCTTGTAATCCTTTGAGTTGAGAAGAAATATATAAAAGTACCTTGAAAATTTACATGGTGTCTTTGTTATCATCTGTTACTTGTTATATTGTGATCAACTCTTGTTAGACTCTTTCTGAGTGTTGTTCAAGGTGAGTTTGAGAGAAAAACCACTTGTTGAGTGACCAAAACCGATCCTGCAAATTACTCAGTTCTTATCCAAGATCTAAAACAAAAGTGATTTTTGAAACTCATAAACATGCCCAATTTATATATAGAAATAAGGGTCAAAGGTTTGACTACTCTTCAGACACTTCAGTTGAAATTGAGCAAAAAAAAACCAAGAAGAACCCCACATCAACCTATCAAAGCATCATCCTCTAAGTTACAACCTAGAGGAAAATATCAAGAAGTTACAGTCATGGATAGGAACGGGCAACCCAAGACCGTCATGGCTTGGTTTCATATTCTAACTAGTTCTTTTTGCTTGTAGGGATGTCCATATAGGTACAACAGCTTATGGTATGTGGAGAGTGGATGCTCCCGACACATGACAAGAGACAGTTCCCTCCTTCATGACTTCAAGCATATCCAAGAAACTACTATAGCATTTGGTAGAAACTCATAAGGTGGCAGAATTACTGGTGAAGGATCTATGATGAATGGATTGATGAGCTTTGATAGAGTGAACGGTTACGAGCAGCTGAATTCTTCTCAACGTGTCTCAGATTTGTGACAAGAAATATTCCACTCTTCTCTGACACTCATTGCTACATTCTAAAACCAAGATCTCAAATTCCTGAAGAATAGGCTATCTTGAAGACTCCGAGAAAGAATAACACCCATGTCTTGAACCTTAATTCTACACATCCTAAAGAAGAAACATGTCTTCTATCTAAAGCATCATTTGATGAGTCATAACTTTGGCATAGATGTTTGGGACACACAAATTTCAAAATCATGAACAGATTGGTCAAAGGAAACCATGTAATTGGTTTGCCTCAAAAATAATTTCATTTCATTGATCACTATTCTACCTGTCTCAAAGGAAAACAACACAAGTCCTCTCATAAACCAAAGCTTGTCAACATAAACAATACTTCATTGAAGTTACTTCACATGGATCCTTTTGGACCAACTCATGTTATGAGCATTAGAAAGAAATAGTATTGTTTGGTGATCATTGATGACTTTTCACGATTTACATGGGTCTTTTTCTTACTTCATAAAAACGAAGTATCGCAAATAATAAAATATGTTATCACTAAAATTGAAATTCAACTTGATCATAAAGTAAAATCAATCAAAAGTGATAATGGAATAGGATTTAAAAATGAATATCTAAGTTCATTTTGTGCAACCAAAGGCATTGCTCATCAATTTAGTAACTCCTCAATAAAATTGGATAGCTGAAAGGAGAAATAGAACTAATTAAAATAGCAAGAACAATGCCAACAGATGGTAAACTGCCAATTATCTTTTAGGCAGAAGCAGTTAACACATCTTGTTTTGTACAAAATCAAATTTTGATATTTAAAGAAAGCAACAGAACACCTTATGAACTTCTTTTTCACAGAAAACCATTCATTGGATTTTTCAAGTCATTTGGTAGTCCTGTCTCAATATTAAACACCCGAGATCATTTAGGAAAGTTTGCTTCAAAGTCCGATGATGGATTTTTATAGGATATTCCTCTATTTTAAAGGCTTTCAGAGTGTTTAATTCTAGATTGAACATTATTGATGAATCAACTAATGTTTAATTCAATGAGCACTCCTTTCCTACATCAAAAAATAGTCCTGACTGGCTATTTGATATTGACTCTTTTACTAGATCTTTTGCTCAGTTTCACTTGTCAAATGCAGGTAACCTATAATCGGCAAGAACTTCCAGAACAATAGAAAGAAGAGATGATTTTCCCATGATTCCTCCTACATCTCTTGATCCACTTGATTAAGATGTTCCATTGCAAGCTGACCCTGTTAGACAAGAACTACAAAATCAGAGTGTTTCAACTGAGGCTGGTCCTAGTTCACTTCTTACTCCTTCAGAAGAACCATCGAATAAAGTTATAAATCCAAAACCAGCTATAGTGCCATTTGAAACTGAGAGAAATACAAATGATGATAGTCTTCAAAGTGCAGCAGATGATGAAGCAGAAATTGGTAAAACCTTTGATTACTTTCATCACTCTCCCATATCAGAACCTGAAAGTGCCTCTTACCAAGATGATCTAAATGTATCCAACCTTGATGTATCTATTGAAGATGAATCAATTCCAACCACCAGGATACATAAGGATCATCCAGTGTCAAGCATCATTGGTGAACTAGATGAGTAGTTGACTAGAAGCAAGTCAAGTATTGCAAACATTTGTTTGTTTTCTTGCTTTCTGTGTCAAACAGTACCCAAGAATATAAAAAGGCTCTTCAAGACAACAACTGGATCAAGGCAATGCATGAAGAGTTGCTCCAGTTCAAGAAAAAAGAAGTATGGCAGCTGGTAGATCTTCTTGAAGGTCAAGACACTATCAATACATAATACAGAAACAAGACTGATGACAGGGGCATTGCCGTTAGAAGCAAAGTAAGATTGATGGCACAGACATACACTTAAGAAGAAGGAATAGATTATGATGAAGTGTTTGCACCTGCAGCCAGATTAGAAGCCATTAGACTTTTCCTTGCATACTCTACATCCATGAAATTCACTGTGTATCAAATGAATGTAAAGTGTGCATTTATTTATGGCAAAATTTCTAAAGAAGTCCATATGAGTCAACCTCCAGGCTCTGAAGACCCAGATTTCCCTCACATGGCATACAAGCTTGATAAAGCTTTGTATGGTCTACATCAAGCCCAACGAAAGTGGTACGAGACTCTTTCATCTTTTCTTCTTACACATGGGTATGAGAGAGAAAAGATTGATCAGACTCTTTTAAAAAAAAGTAAAGGAAATAAAATGTTGCCAGTCCAGATTTATATGCATGATATCATTTTTAGCTCAACAAACAAGCAACTTTGCAAGGATTTTGAAGTCCTTATGCACTCTAAATTTCAAATGAGTGCAATGGGCGAACTTACATTCTTCTTAGGGTTGTAAGTACAACAAACAGTAGATGGAATTTTCATTAATAAATCAAAATATGCGGAAACCATGTTGAAGAAATTTCATTTTGCAGATTGTCAGTCCATTAGAACTCCCGCTAATATGAAGATAGGTCCAGATTCAGAATGAAAATTAGTACATCAAACTCATTATCGATCTATGATTGGGTCACTCATGTATCTGACAGCAAGCAGACCTAACATAATGTTTGATGTATGTGTTTGTGCCAAATATCAAGCAGATCCTAAGGAATCACATATGAATGCAGTCAAGAGGATATTCAGATATCTCAAGGGCAAGCCTACACTTGGAGTATGGTATCCAAAGGAAGAAGATTTAAATCTCTATGCCTATATAGATAGTGACTACGGGGGATGCAACTTCAATCAAAAGTCCACTTTCGGTGGTCCTCAATTTCTTGGTCCTAGACTGGTCTTTTGGTAGTGCAAGAAGCAGACAAACATGTCTGTTTTAACAGCAAAAGCTGAGTACATAGTAGCATCAGCTTGTTGCGCTCAAGTTCTCTGGATTCAAACCAGATACTTGATTATGGTTTTAACTTCTTGCACACACCAATTTACATCGATAACACAGTAGCAATGTTCATAATAAATAATCCAGTTCAGCACTCAAAAACCAAACACATTGAAATTAAATATCACTTTTTGACAAACTGTACTGAAAAAGGATTAATAAAGTTGATACAAGTCTACACGGACAATCAATTGGCTGATTTGTTCACTAAGGCTTTTGATCCTAGTCGGTTTGAATTCTTAGTCCAATCAATTGGCTTGATTAACCTTGAGTAAAAATCAAAATTAACAAAAACATTCAAATATTACAAAAATACAAAAAGAAGATATTTTGTTGAAGAATATGCTTTATACTTCAATGGGAAATGATATAGTTACAATCGTAATATCATTCACTATGCTTATTTTTAAATCTTGAATGATTGAAATGACTTATCTGATATGCGGGTAGGCTTAGCTTGGAAAAGAAGATACATGCTGTGATGAACTAAAAATTATATTCAACTGTGAAGCATTCATCTCAAAGTATAAGTAAGTGTTAGCTTATTCAAGTGTGTGTGTGAGTAGTAACCTAAACACACTAGGTAATGATGCCTTATGAATCTCATTCACCCACATCAGTTTCTTCTCTATTTTGCTGAGCAAAGATCTGGAGAAACAAGCACTTAGTGCTGATGTCATGATCCAACAAGATTCCTAATGTGGAACACATCCAACCTAGAAGAATTAATAAAAATACATTCCTTGTTAATGAACACAAAGAATCCTAACGAGGATCTCCATCCAAAGTGAAGTGAAAAAGAATCCCAATGTGGATCAAATAAATAAAAGGATCAAAGTAAAACAATACCAATAAGGATCAATCAAAATGAGATTTCATAATTTAAATAATCTGGTCAAGTAAGTCGTGAAAACGTTCTACCATGCATTTCATAATGATGGTTGATCTTACAATGCTTCTGAGTGTGAGGTACATATTGAATACTTAATTCACTTAAATCATGATAAAGATTACAAGCATCAAAATATTAACCAAGCATGAGTTTAAGAGGACAAACATACCTACAATCAATATGCTCATGATTATGTATATTTTACTAACTATTGCTTGCACTTGTGAAAGGTAAGATTGATATGATCCCAAATAAGGTATAGTTCATCTTCATGTATAGATAAGAAAACAAAAATCACAAAAGTATTTTCTTTTCAAAATTTTAAATCTTTATAGTTTTTATCCCATATGGATATAAACTTTAGGGGGAGTAATTAAAAATTTTATCATTATGTGTAGTTGTTTCTTTTCTTAAAGATATAAAATCAGAAAAATTACCGTGTTGGTGCAGAAGTTATACCATAGTATCTCAGTATATGTAGATATATGAAAGGACAAAAGTCCAAGATCAGTCAAAACTGGTAAACTTGTATCACAACTGTTGCACAAGTCAATCCAAGCAAGAATTGGCAATCCAAGCAATAGTCAAAGATTCATAAAGTCAAATCAACAGACTCATCTTCATAACAGTTAAAGCAGAAGACACATCTTAATAAAAATCAAAGCATCTGTACAAAAACAGACAAAAATATCCACAAGAAAAATATTAATTTTTGACAAGTTCAAAATTTAATACGGGTAAGAGCATTGGTCAATGCGGGTGAAGGTAACCCATGCATATAACCAATGCGGGTAATAGTTTTGTACAAGAAAAACATAAGTGAAACCTATGCGGACAAGTTAGTTCTACCGCATTTGTTTCAAAACAAATGTGTACAACAAGTTCGGAAGTGTTGAAAACTTATACAGACCAAGTAGTTCTTCCGTATTTCTCTATCTAGTTAACATTTTATTCATCCGCATTTCTCTATGCAGATCAGTTCATTCAGCCGCATTTCCAAATGTGGTTGACATCAATATTGACAAACTTTGTTGTGAATTTGTCCCAAAATGAATAAAAATTATGTTCACACCCTTCTACCATGGTGTGATTTGAACCTCAGTTAATGCGGATGGAAAATTCAAATTACAGAAATAAAATAATGCATCAACATTAACAAATATGGTTGAAGGTCAGGAAAGGCGAATGACTTATTTGTTTATTTGTATTTCTTGAAGTAAATGTGGACAACTTTTGTTCTTCCGAATTTGTTACAGTATACAAATGCTGACAAGTTTTGCACTTTCACATTTATCACAGTGCACAAATGCTTGCACGTCAAAACCATTCGCATTAGCTACAGTGCACAAATGCTGACAAGTTTTATTCTTCTCCATTGGCTATAATATAAAAACCAAAACTTCCGCATTTGATCAGAAACTTGTAAAGTTTGAGAAAGCTCTTGAATTGACTATTTAAACACATAATATGAGAGACATTTAATACTTTTCAAATTTGAGAGAACTTAAAGTGCGATTACGGTTTCTTATACTAATCTTCATCCATCATCACAATCATCACTCACTTACTGATTCGATTATCTAGCCAACATCTTTCTATCTCTATTTCGATTCTCAACAAACATAGTATCGAAAAAAGGTGATAATCAATGGATTCGCAAAACTTGCCTATCGAATCAATAATGAACCTAGAACCCTAGGTCAAGAAAGATTCATAAAATTAACCGTAAACAATGGATTTCAACAACGTTTTCATGCATAATAAAACTCACATTAATGAGAATAGCAACGAACGATCAAGTTTCAAAACCCTAGGTTCTTCGCGTGAACAGGGGAACCAAGAACTAATAATGTTGAACTAAAATCCATTGTTTCAGTGTTAACTGATATTAAAAACAACAAAAAACATCAAAGACAAAATAAAACACAAGAAAAATGATTGTTTATTACAAAATCAAGATAGGTAGCATTCCTATGAAATAGTGCCTACTGAATTCTCAATTTTGACCAAATAAAGTCAAACTGAGAAAAGTAAAACTTGATTTTAGTTGTATGATTTGATCATTGTTAGTAAATTACTAACACAAATGTCTATAATATAGAGATCATGGCAAATCTAAGATGGAACAAGATCCATAATGTTAGTGGTTATTTGGACCTAGATGTGCCTCAAGCTGACGAACTAAGAGATATGATCAGATTTATCTCAACCATAAGAGTAGCACATGCTATTACAGTCAGACACATCATTTATGAGAACTTCATTAGGTCTTTCTGGGGATCTGCAGATGTAACTGATGTCGATGGTAAGCAGACAATTTCTAGAAGAATCAATGATGATCATACACTTACCATCACTAAACAAACTGTAAGATGGTGTCTAAAGTTTGGTGATGATGCTGACTCTCCCTAAGAGCTATAAGATGATGAGATCATGACTTTCTTTGCAAATATTGGATATGAATGAGGTGTTGAAGGGAAGCAAATAGTGAAGGGAGTAGTTGACCTCCAATGGAGATTTTTGATTCACTTGTTCCTGTACTGTCTATCTATGAGGAAGACTGGGTGGAATGATATTCCTATTACTATATCATCAGATATCGGTGCAATATGTACTAACAAATAATTTAACATGTCTGCTTATGTATTCAATGACATGGAGGCAAACATTCAGGAACGGAGAAGGCACATGTTTTTGATGTATCGAAGATTTCTTTAGTGCTTTATTAATGAAGCCTTACAGACATTGCATCTGAAGGACCTGTAATGGACATTCCCCATTACAATGCCAAGTCCTATAAATACATCAAGAAAAGAGATCCCAGGAACTTCTGCAGTGGAACTTTCTTTCCCATGCTTCCATAGATGTTGCAACAAATAAATCTGAAGAAGTTCTTGATGTACAAGAAAAGAACTACTCCTGTTGGTGAGCATGAAGTTATAGAAGAACAACAAGCTTCTCATGATCAACAACCTGTTGATGAGCAAGATGAAGAAGCTGATAAAGGACAAAGGATAGTGTCATTGCATGTTGATGTAAGTGGTGATCTTCAGACAGGGCCTTCTATTCAAGACTTGACATCCCATCACCTTTCAGATAATCTCTAATCCATTCTCCTATTGACTTTTCTTTAATTCAGTCATCCCTAGTTGCTGCTGCTTCTGTTGACTCTGGTGAATCTGCCAGTTCATTAGATGGATCTAAGTCATCTTTGGATAAGGAGGATCAACATGCTAAGATGCCTGAAAGATTAGTTCAATCAGAGGCTGGTGCTTCAGAAAGCTATGTTGAATCAAAGGTTAACCGCCCAGATGCTAAAGATGAGATGATCTCGGAGCTATTGTTGAAAGTAGCAAGAATGGAAAATCTGCTTGATAGAAGATCTGGTATTATTAGAGACAGACTTCTAGAGTAGACGAGAAAGAAAAAGAGCTGAAAGCAAAATATGAGTCTAAGAAAGAAGAGAAAGATAAAGAAATTGATAGACTCAAACAAGCTCTGAATCAAGCAAAAGAAGAAATCAGTGGTCATGTGGAGCCTGTAACCATTTAGAATATTACTATAGAAGAACAAGAAAATCTTCTTGATGTCCAGACTGATATCATAGCTGATCTTCATTGGAAAATAGAAGCTCTATCAAAAAGAGTTTCTGAACATGAGAAGGCTGAGGAACAAATGAAGAAAAATATTTAAGTGATAACCTTGGAAGAAGGAAAGATAGAAGGTGGTTATTAGGAAAGCCAAGTTGATGAACTTTTGGTTAGAGACAGTCCTGCAAAGGCTGAAACTCTTATTGAAGAGATGGTGGAGAAAGCACAAACCGATGATTTGATGGTCAAAGCCATGTACTAAATCAATCATGATTATGATGCGATGAAGTTTTTAGAATGACCTATGAGTCCATGGTAGAAGAAGTTAAAAAGTTGAAAAAACTTCTTGATCCTACATATTTGACTGAGTATGAAAAGAGAACAGTCAGGTCACTAATTACATTTACTCTAACGCAAACCCAATGATCTAAAGCACCTTAATATTAATATCTTCATCCGTATACCATGACTGATAGGGAAATGAAGGACTATCTTTCTTAACAAAGTTATATAAGAAGAAAGCTGGGTAACATGAAAGCAAACTCCCTTAGAGCTGCAATCCTCAATATGATTAATGACAAGAAAGAAAGACTGAAGAAATTAGAAGAAGAGCTTATAGGGAGGAAACCTAGGTAAAGAGTATCAGCGTAGGATATCCAACTCACTACAAAAGATCATGATGTCTTGCCACCCATGCTTCATAAGAATCCTGAGTGGTTTTTTGAACCCTCTCAATTGACACTTCGAGAAGGGTTAACCACATTAGAGAGGATAAAGGGTATGTCTGCTCAGAAGGCAAAGGAGATGTAAAGATCATTTCTTGAAAGTATGACAGTGACTAGAACATTTTCATGGTCAAAATAATCTCAGGGTTAGTTCAGTTCTCCATAGAGTACGCTGCTCTGGTGAACTCCCTGCAGATTCATGACTTGAAAGAATTGGCAGAACTTGAGTTGATTAACCAAGAGCTATGTATAAAGGAGATGAGTTTGAAGATATATTAAGGATATTCAAGAGAACCAGTAACTTTAAATCTCTCCAAGCTATCTGCATAAGGAACGACAAAACTTTCCAAAATCCTCTAGAAAAGAAGAAGAAGACTAAAGGGACTGAAGAGTTGGTATTTCCCGAGCTGAATGTAAAACAAACTGAATCTCTGAAAAGAAAGATGATGGTTAGTACTCATAAGACAAGACCAATCTCTAATGTATTCTATGATGAAAAGACTTATGAGTTGGTCATGAAGAGAAAATGGGGAGGAAAAGATGGCTCAGAGATAAGGCTGTTAGTGGATATGAGGTAAGACTGCTTGATGAATCTTATATCTATTAAATCTTCACAAGACACTTTAGAGTACTAGATAACAAGCTTGGAGAGGCTGATATGTGTTTCTTTTTGAAATAAATCAAAATACTGAAGATGGCCTATGACAAAATCAACATAAAGAAGGAGCAGAGAAAGAAGAAGAATTTCCTTCTCCAGTTAGGGAATATAGTAAAGCTTGAGGTTGATGCTGATGGATCTTTATTGATTCACAGAGATGGACTTTCCACATTATCTATATGGGAATCCATATCTCTGAGGCAGATGCCTATTAAAGCTATTCATACTATAAGCCAGATGAAGATTCATGTGCTGAGCAGAGACAAGATGGTTGAAGCCCAAGACTTCTCTAACATGTTCAAAGCCATCTGAATCCATCATTGGCAGACCCTGCACCAGCTCCATCACCACCAGTCAATGTATCAGTAAAAGAACTAACAAAATCTTCACAACCTCTACCACCATCAAATCCTCGAAGTACATAGGCTATATAATCCTTAGGGTGGTATTGTTAGACCCTGAAAGGATCATACATGTCAATTCAAGAGGTGGTTGAAAGTTGCTCTCTTGGAAAATCCCACAAGTCCAAGAAGATATGCGGGTGAAGAAATAGAAGAATAAAGACAAAGTGTAGACTATCCATATTAGTTCATGCGGATGACCAACAGAACAAATGCTGACAAGTATTTGTACATCCGCATTAACTAATGCGGGTAGCCAGAAAAAATATGGTCAAGTATTTGTCCATCCACATTAACCAATGCGGATGCTCAAGACAATTGTGCCAAGTATTTGTTCATCCACGTTTGTCTATGCTAATGAACAAACTTAATGCTGAAGATAAATATAAGAAATGCTGATGAAGTACAAGACATGCGCATTAGTTAATGCGGATGAGCAAATACAAATGCTGATTAGCTTTTTGTAAATAGGCTAGTATTCTGATGTATAGATGTCAGGGTAGTTTAGTCATTTTGTATAGCTTTATGTCTGTCTATAAATAGAATAGAATACCCTAGTTTTGTAAGTTTTTTGATTGTAAGTGTCACACCCGGGCCCAGAGAGGCGGGACGTAACGATTAGTAAACAATAACCAATATGCAGCGGAAACTAAATGGTTTATTAAACAGTGTCACATGATATTTACATTAAAATATTGGCTTTAGTTCCAATTCACAAGATGCTTCAATCTATGATCTATAGGTGTCGTGATCCATCTCTCGGTAAATATTTCTTGGAGCTTCGATAACTAAGGCTTCTAGG
>BJCO01730313.1:0-11499 GCA_018326465.1 Flaveria floridana
CTTACTTTCATTCATTCATTAATGCATGCATTCATTCATCATGTTCCTCTTTCATTATCTTCCACTTTACATTACATAATACTTTCATTTCATTCATTAATAACACGTAAAGCCACAAGAAAGATAAACATACATCATAATAAGAAACATCAACATACACAGTAGCATCATCATACAGGGCATCATCATACATACATAACATACGTCATGCATAAACATGCAACATCATCATTCCCAACATACCCTCTAAGACCCTAATAGTCATCTCACTTGAACTTACGGGAACTTCCACGTCAAAACTTACATCTGCACTTTCCCCCGAAAGTCAGAAATTAAACTACGCCTTTCCTCGAGTACACCAGCCCTATTTGGACGTATGGGCACCCTTCAGTCGTAGGGCCTCCTATGCGACTGAACATCATGTGAATGGACCAATGCGGATGAAAACCAATGCGGATGAACACCCCAATCATGCGAATGGACCTCATGCGGATGAACACCAATGCGGATGAGCACTTATGCGAATGGGCTCTCAGTCGCATGACTCCCCATGCGATTGGCCCTCCAATCGTGTGAATGAAACTCAATCGTGCGAATGAAACTCAATCGTGCGAATGAACCTTAATCGCACCCTATTCGGCCGTACGGCCTCTAGTCGATCGCCTAGCCCTAGCTCATGCAGAATGCAGTTCATCCCGAACCCAATCTACCATTTTTGACCTCCAAGCTCATCCAAACCCATTCTAAGCCCAAATCAACCATCGTAAACCTTAGGAATGCATACCACAATACCATTCAAGCACACACAAGTACGGAAACAAACTCCAAACGCATCACACGCAAACACATACAAATGGGTCAAACACACACACATAAAACGGGTTTTAGATGTGTTCTAGCCTCAAAATCAGTTGAAAACATGTAAAAGAGGGGTCCTAGAACTCACACAAACAACACCAAGAAGTAGAGCTTCGATTTGACCTGCTACACGCTGATTTTCGCGCTCGAATCCACCCGAACCGACCTTTTTCTCCCTTTTCTCCCTCTCTTCTCTCTTTGGCTGAACTTTGTGAGTGTGGGGGAGGGTGTGGGCTGCCCTCCCCTCTTAATCCCCCACTCTTCCAAACTTTCTCCCGTTTTGGCAGGTTTGGTCCCTCGACTTTGGGTTTTATTTCTTTTCTTCCTTTTTCTTTCTTCTTCTTCTTTCTTTGGCTTCAAAAGAAAATAATCGGGTGTTACAGTTTAGGCTAAATTTGACTAAGTGTCCATGCACCTAAGTCAGGACCATGCGCCTAAGTCAGGACCATGCGCCTACGCACTCATGCGCCTGCATAGTGCCCATACGCCTAGAATTTCCCAGAATGACCAAGTGTTGGACCATGCGCCCTAATAGTGCCCATGCACCCAAAACATTCCCCATACGCCTAAGTGTTCTCATGCGCCCAGAAGGGCATGCGCCTGCAAAATGCTCATGCGCCTAAGACTTAGAATTTATTTTCTGAATTTTAGGAAAAATGTAAAGTATAGGCTTTGACTTGGGATGTTCCCTGGGGTGATGTGAGTTGACTTTTGGTAATGGATGATGTGTGATTAGATATGGGTGCTAGATGATGATGTGTGATGACTAGATGATGATATGTGTTGACTAGATGATGATGTGTGATGATGCATGATGATGTGTGATGATGCATGATGATGTGTGATGATGTGTGATGTAAGTTTTATTCCTTAATACGTATTATTTACATGGCTTCACGTAGTGCGATTATGTTAATATACGTAAAGTATTATCTTGACGAAGTGAAAGAAATAAGATAATGAGAAGTGGAACTTAATGAACGATTGAAAGCCTTGCAAGCAAAATGGAAAGAGGTTCACAACTTCATGTGAGTTGTTAGAACAACTGTGTGTGGAATAGCATGCGATTTTGGCTAACTCATGAGGGTTCACACGCAGTGGAGTCACTCTTGGTGGTTACTCCATACATGCGATGTGGTATTAACTCCGTGTTATGTAGCGTGCGATCTTGGCTACCTCATGAGAGTTCACACACATAGGGGAGTCAGTCTTAGTGATTGTTCCATACGTGCGATATGGGATCCTTGTCATTCGAACTCAGAAATCGTGGTTGCGTGCCATTAAGAGGGTAAAGCTTGACAGGATCTAGATTCAGTGAAAGATAATAATAAAAGTGCAAAAAGTGTGAAACGTATAAAATGTGCGATATGGACGAAATGAATGAAACGTGCGATAAGAATGAAACGTGCGATAAGAACGAAATGTACAATGTGTGACCATGTGCGATAGTAAAGAAAATGTTTTAATGAGCGAAAGGTAATCTATATTTTATAAAACTAGAACTCACTTAGCAACACTGACTTTTATTTATTTTCCAATTGGCAGGTAAGAGTTGCTGAGTATGGCACGGGGACAGCTACTTTGATTATTTTGGATGGCATCCATTTATGTAAAATAACGCTTATGTGATGTTATGCAACAAATGATATTTTGTAACGATGTTGTATTATTTTGCAAAAGCAGTTATTAATATATGAAATGATTTTAGTTAAATGATTCTGCTGCAATGTTTTAAATAAATGTGCGATTTATGTGCGATAAATGACCAACTGTGAGGTGCCCGGGAATGGGGCCTTATATTACAAGTCCAAGGAATCCAAATTAGTCCAAAACAAAATTTAATTCCTTTGTAACGTTGACATGTGAGGGTTAAGATTGTTCATGCCACACAATGCTAATTTAAAATGACAATATTATTATTTTACAAGATTCAAGACATACAATACGGAGATACATAAGTTTCAAGTAAAACATGAATACACGCACGAATAACGTCATGTGACAAGTATGTCAATGTATTTTATTTCACTAAGTCCAGGTCCTAGATGAAATCAAGTCTTCAAGAGCATTTAAGCGGTAAAAAGTCCTGAAACATGTTAAAAATAAAGGGTCAACATAAAGTTGGTGAGCTTTCCATAGTTTTCATACATAAATATATAAAAGTTAGCAATTCAAGTCACAAGTTAGTGAATAAAGTAATTAGGGATGTATGAACAAATGTAACAATCAAACCTTGACAGTTTACAAGATTACAAGATTACAAGAATATACGATTAGCTAAGTGTACTTGTTTTCCATAGTGCTTAAGAATACGACACTAGAGCCACCAAATAGGCTTGTCAGTCCCATAGATCTATGATGTCACCAGGCTAGCAATAGTTAATGATTGTACATATAATAGTCATACCATGGTAATTACAAAAGTTCAACTAACCACGACTAATATAATGAATTGCCCAAGTGTTTACAAGATTCAAAGAGTTTACAAGTGCAATGAATATAAGTTTAACATGTTTCAACCCAAATTATGAAAATATATAAAAGGGGTATGGAAAAACTCACTTGATGTATGTATTATAAGATGATAATAAGGGTTAAACGATATTCCAACTTATTCCTTTACAAAGCACCTAAACGTATATATTACAAGATTAGAGTTAATAATAAGATTAACGTTCTAATAAGGAACTAGGGTTTCAATAGAATTGTAGGGTTTTGACAAGTAAATAAATTTATATAATGAAATTATTTATATTTTGATTCAATGAAAAGAATTATACCATTTAAGTGTTTTAATATAGAAAAGAAACTAGGCATAATAATATAAAATGTAAATAAATTTTCATAATCTTTTGAAGTAAACATGATTTATCTATGATTAAAATAACGTATTGACCAATAATAATTTATTAACTTAAGTTATTATTTAAAGTACATTTTATAAGGAAATAACCCAAAATGACTTTTGTAAATAACTTGTGAAATTATAAAATATATATAATTGCAATTATCATGAATATTCCATAGTTAAAGGTAATATAGTATCCAATAATAATTTAATGATTTAAATTATTATTTAAAGTCCACTTTTATAAAAATAACTTATAACATTTGTAAACCTTTTTTATAACTTTTAAATGAAATAAAAATAAATTTTCAGAAAATAATTAGATAACCTTTAAAATAACCAATGTTTATAAAACTGATTTTTATAAACTTTAGAAATTTTATGTAATTTTTCAAAGGTTGGAAAAAGCTATTTAAAAATTAATGAGGGTGCCCGGGTTCGAACCCGGGACCTCAAGGTTATACAGCATGTGACTAACTAGTGAACCAGGGTCGTGGTCGTGGTATCACTTGGTTTTTAAACCTTTTAAACACAACCAGAAAACAGTCCCAAATTCGTATGAACACTAACAAGATCAAACTCAAAATTGGACATCAACTCGTTTCTGATAATGAAATCAACCTCGGGGCTTTTAATTCCCAAGTGATTTTGAGTCTAATGACTTATCAAATTACCCGTTTTGATTGTCTAGGTTGATAAGAACAGATGTAGGCATGTCGTGACCGAAATATTGCAGAGAAGACGGGTTCGAATGAGTTACAGGTCCGATGAGGATGATGATTCGAATGTGATGAAAATGTGTGTTTCAGGTGAATTTGGGAATGGGAATAGATTAGAGATAGTTAAATGATTGTTTATGTGTGATTAATTGATTTTATTATTGAGTCTTGAATGTCGAACGGCTCAATTGATAAAACCCACCGGTTATTCGAGTTGAATGCACCAATAACTGTTATTTAAACTCGTTTAATGTACTTAAATGTGTTCGAATCGAGTTCCCGAAAAAGACTGAAAACAAACATGTTTTGGTGGGGTTTTGGCCTTGCCGGCGCCTCACCGGAGGCCACCGGTCTGGTGGCCGGAAAATCGGGGGTGAGGGGCAATGTTGTTGATTTTTAATTAATTACAACTTTGGTCCCTGTAGTTTGAGTTTGGTTACTTTGCAACCAAAGTTTAAGTTTTATTTTAAAAGAAATTACACATTAACCCCTGTAGTTTAAATGTTATAAATTTATGTAAAAACTTATTAATTATAAGTTTTAAAACTTATATTTCCTTTATTTACTTCAAGATTAACACTTATAAGAATATTATTATTATTATTAATAATATCACCTTTATTATTTTTATTATTATCATTATTATTATTATTACAATTATTATTATTATTATTATTATTATTATTATTATTATTATTATTATTATTATTATTATTAACTTATTACTTAGATTATTAACCTTAATAAACTTATTATTCATTTTAATAGTTGGATTATTAACCTTTATATTAAGAATTAACGACAAGCCAAGGAATAAACATAAGTAGCCCTCATAATTTCATAAATGGCATAAATGGTCCTTACAAGAATATAATGGGTTAACTTTATTTATTTAACAAAAATACGAAACGTCACAATTCTCCTCAAGTAGATGGACTTGACCAATGATCCTTTCATGCTTTAAGTTTTCTTCTTTCAGTGCTTCTTCTTGTGCAAACCTAATTTGATCAAACAAGTCTGAATTCACAATCAGTTTATATGACTTTACTTTAATTGGAGTGTAACTCTCCTTCCGGCTTAAAGCATCTTCTACCACATTAGCTTTACCCAGATGATAAAGTATTTCACAGTCATAATCCTTGACCAGTTCTAACCACCGTCGTTGCCTAATATTCAATTCCTTTTGGTCAAAGAAATATTTTAGACTTTTATGATCAGTGTAGATAGTGCACTTCGTTCCGTACAAATAATATCTCCAGATCTTCAATGTAAATACAACTGCTGCCAATTCAAGATCATGGGTTGGGTAATTTGCTTCATGTGATTTCAATTGTCGTGAAGCATAAGCTATTACCTTTCCTCTTTGCATAAGCACACAACCCAATCCAACACGTGAGGCATCAGAATAAACAACAAAATCTTCTGTTCCTTCAGGTAATGACAGGACAGGAGCTTTAGTTAACTTTTCTTTCAAAAGTTGGAATGCTTTTTCTTGTTCTGGGTTCCATTCAAATTTAGAATTCTTTCGAGTTAGCTTTGTCAACGGGGAAGCTATTTTCGAAAAATCCTGAATGAGACGCTGATAATAACCGGCTAAGCCGAGAAAACTTCAGACTTCAGTTGGGGTCTTAGGAGGTGACCATTTCATAATAGTCTCTATTTTGGATGGATCCACCCAAATACCTTCCGCATTCACCACATGACCTAAGAATTGGACTTCTCGAAGCAAGAATGCACATTTAGAAAATTTTGCATATAACTTTTCTTTTCTTAGCACATTGAGAACCTCACGAAGATGCTGAGCATGATCTTCTTCGATTCGTGAATAGATAAGAATATCATCAATAAAGACAATGAAAAAACGATCAAGCATATGTTTGCATACTCGATTCATGAGATCCATGAAACTGCTGGAGCATTCGTTAGACCAAATGGCATCACAACGAATAACGAGTACGAAAAGCTGTCTTAGGTACATCTTCTTCTTGTACCTTAACTTCATGATAACTTGACCTTAAATCGATCTTTGAGAACCAGCTAGCACGTTGTAATTGGTCAAAAAGATCATCAATTCTAGGCAAAGGGTACCTATACTTGATGGTCAGCTTATTCAATTCACGGTAATCGATGCACATCCGCATGCTACCGTCCTTTTTAACGAACAATATAGGCGCGCCCCAAGGTAAAACACTTAGGCGAATAAAGCCTTATCCAAGAGGTCTTGGAGTTGAGACATCAATTTCTTCATTTCATTTGGTGCCAGTCGATATGGCGATTTAGCCACTGGTTTAGCTCCAGGAACTAAATCAATTTTAAATTCAACTTCTCATTCTTGTGGAACGCCCGGTAGCTCATCAGGGAACACGTCAGGGAATTCTTTTACTACAGGGACTTCATCAAGTTTCTTTCTTTCATTTCTTTACCAGCCACGTAGGCTAGAAATGCTTTGATGTCCATGCCGTATTGAGCATACAATAATGTTGTTCTTTCTTTCTCCATAGATACAGACTTGTTATCCTATTAGCGACATAAATTGAACAATCTTTCGATTGCAAACTATCGACGTGTGATGCTGGGACAACCAATCTATAGCAATAACCACATCAAATCCCTTTAACTCTATTGGAATTAAGTTGATATCGTATTCCTCTCCGTGAATATTTACTTTACAGTTTTGACATATTTCTGACACGGAGAAACTTTTTCGCTAGCAATGTCAACTTCTAACACATGTACCAATTTACTTCTAATAAAAGAACTATGGCTAGCAAACTTTGTACACACAAAGGATTTACTAGCTCCAGAATCAAATAAAACATATGCAGGAACGGAGTTGACTATAAAGGTACCTGTGAGGACATCAGGTTCAACCTTTGCTTCTTCAACAGTAATTTGAAAAGCCCTGCCTCGTGGTTTTGGAGCTTCCAGCTATTTCACATTCTCTACAACCCTTGATTCTTCCACAACCTTGATAAACCTTGTTTTAAGCTCTGGACAATCATTCCTCATGTGACCCGACTTATTTATAACATAAGTTTACAGGGTTGATACACTGTGGTGCTGTAGGCCCCGGTTTCCCACATTTATAACAAATTGGGTTCTTATAACAACATTTCTCAAGATGTCTCTTCCCACAGAACTGACAATTTCTAGATTCCTTGATTGAGCCTAAACTTTTTACAGGCTTTATAAATTTTACTTTCTTTGTAGGTATTGCAGGAATCATAACATCAGCCTTTCTCGTCATGTCTCTTTCTTTTTGTCTCTTCTGTTCAATTTGTGTTCACGAGCCCGATTAAGAAACTCCTCAAGATTTCCATATTTTGATGGAGAAATAAATTCTCTAATTTCTGTCTTAAGGATAAGATGAAACCGAGTCATCAACATTTCTTTAGAAATGAAAAGCGAAGGACAAAACTTCACTTTATCATAGAAAATTCCAAAGATTTCATCCACCGTCTCGTTGCCTTGACGCATATGAAGAAGTTCTTCAGTGATACGATCAATTGCAACATGAGGACTGAAATGTTTTAGGAAGATTGGTTTGAATTCTTCCCAAGACATACTTCTAATTCTTTCTCTCCCTTTCTCTTTCTTCACCATATCCCACCAGTCTTTAGCTCTTTCTCAAAACTGGTTCGTTATGAACATCACTTCATCGCACGGGTGGCAATGACATGTATCGAAAATAGTCTCCATTGCTGTTATCCACCTCTGGCTCACCAAAGGGTCAATTTCACCTTTAAATTAAAACTGTTTACATGCCATGAAGTCTGTATACGTGTAGTGACGTTTTTCGACTTCAGCTATTGGCGTTGCTGCCATATTATTCGTAGGTTTTTCTACGGTCACTTCATTCCTTTTTAATTTTTCTTCTACCATAATTCCAATAGAATTTTGCATTTCAGCTAAAGGAAATAGGATATTGACTTCAAATGCCTTTCCCACTTCAATGGCAATCTGTCTCCGAATTGCCTCAGGTAAAGACATTGTATTATTATTAAGACGAGATGAATACACTGATCTTTCTAAAGCATCATCAACATGCATTTCAGTGTTACGACTTCCTTCACCTTGTATAGCATTCTCTCCTCTTTCATCCGCCATATCTCTAAATAAATTATTTATTTCACATTATTTTTATTCTAATAATTTCTACACTACAAGTACTTATTTAAGGCCTTAATGCTCCTTAGGTCAAGACTAACAGTTTATATAAGGCCAGAAAGTAACATATATGCATTTATAACATACTGCACATACACATATCCTTTTATGCATATATATTTCCTATCCTCACACTTACTCTTTGATGTTTTCAATACAATATGATCATTGAGAACTCACAATGACATGATATATTACCGTCATACAGGCCAGGTATGAAAACAATATATTATATTCATTTTGATTTTTCAACTATCATATGGTATCTTAAACATACAAATTTTAGTGTTGACATATTTTCTCATCTGTTTTTTAGTTTTCACTCATACAAAATCCTCATTTATCTGCTTCCATGGACCGCTTCTGGACTAAACCCTCTCATTTTCATATCAGTAGCACTAATGGTTCGAGTCTAAGTATTTCTTTTATATACTTAAATCTCACGAACCGTGCTCTTATACCAACTTCAAACACACCAGATTTTTTTAAACACTTTTATAATTTATATCAAAGTTTTGGTCCCAGTTCACAATAAAATTTATCACTCATAGTGACATGTCATTTATTAACTTATAAAAGTATTACATGAAAAATAACGTTTTACAAACTTTTTCTTCAACATGTATTATATTACATATTAAACGAGAGTAGGGTTCCTTCGTCAGTCCAGTCACTTCCATGAAGCTTTAACCGTTTATGGGTGCTTTTCCTAAAATCATTTAAAAATATTTTTATTAGCTTTTGCTAAGTAAGTACACCTTTTTTTATTTCAAAAAAACATATTTTCTTTTATTGAGATTTAACACCCGAATTTATTTTTATTTAAATTCTCATTGCTTCTTAGGAATTCAACACCTGAATTACTTGTGGGTTTATTTTTAACACTTGAGTATTATTAACTCCTGTTTTTATATATGAGGAGTTCAACACCTGAACCGTTTGGGATTTCAACACCCAAAATCCTTACATATATTTAATTCCTCTTTTCTATATATGTGGGGTTCAACACCCGAACTCCTTATGATTTCAACACCTGAAATCATTATATATATTAATCACATCAATTCACATACTTGGACCCGTAATCATATAAATCATTTCTCCATGATTGTGTTTATCATAATAAATAAACATATATAACATGTATTTAAACATGTTCATCTCCACAGAATTCATACAAACGTATAATAAATAAAACATACATTATGTAATTAAACTTGTAACAAAAATTAGTTACGGTTCAGTGTACTTACCTCTTCGTTTCACTAACTTGAGTACAGAAGATAACCCGCTAATTGTTGTGTTCAAACCGTCTTCGAAATATACAGAAATTCTTATATCTTTTTGCTCAAATCTTACTACAGCTCTTGTATAATTCTTAAATTTGTTTAGTATCCTCATCTTCTCAATCTTTAAAGATTTATGTACATATATAGACAAGAAAGCAAGCTACCCCTCGTCTTCTCAATCTTTAAGATGGACACAAGTCATTTACAATTAGTACGTGTCTTTCTGTAAGTTCATTTGATTTATATTCCTATATTAAATTATTATACATAACCGCCCTTCCAAACATCATCTTATCCATTCATTTAATTTTTGTTATTATTATAATAGTATTTATTTAATTAGTATTATATTATATGGTTTTACACAATCAAAACATGCGTGCAAATTTACACCAATTTATTATTTTCATTATTATAATTATAATTATAATTATTATTATCATTATATAAAATCAACACTCGTTTAAACATAACTTAATTCAATAATAATATGACCCAAAAATTACTCGATTAACAATGTTCGTAATATATATATACTTATATATATTTTTACAAAGCAGGATGTTACATGATTACTAAATAAGAAATGATCCCTAAATAAGAAATCAACAAACCTAGTTCAATATATGCAAAACCACTTTTGAAATGGGAAGCTTTTTCTTGTCATACACATTAAAGCTGTGCCATTTGTCTAACCTTAAATAACTAGGCATCAAGTTTTATATCTAAAAGCATTTGTAGTTTTGAACTTAAACTAAGAATTTTATGACTTAAAAGTTCTGCTTTTTTCTAGCTCACTCATAACTAAATCAATAAAAAAAAACCCTCTTATACTCGACAAAAATCATAAAAACATAACATTTAAAAGGCTAAATTAGAGGCCCGCGAGCCACACTATCACAAATTCTTTAAGTCTTGAAACAAGTTTTACAACAGGTAGCATTTGACTTTTAAGGTCAACAAGAGTAATTTTGTATTTTAAATTCCGTAAGCATTTATTAGTTACTTTCAGAATGATTTTTAACACAATAACGAATGTCAGAACGAGTACAATTAATGTTGTTGGGGTGAGTATGGAGCATTCTACGTATCAATTTTCATTCCAAAAAGTTACAGGTGCAATTTAAAAGTAAAAATTTCTACTAAATTCATGGTTTGTATTATTTTGTAAATGATAAATTAGTTATTGAGGTTGGGCTGATGTTTGAAGTTTTTTAATTTTTCTAGTATTATTATTTCCCTATATATTTAAAAACAAGTTCAAATGAAGAGTATGAACAGTGGTTGCTATTTTCCCCTTTTAAGTGTTTCACCTTCATTTTGATAATTTTTACTGAGGGTTTTAGAGAGAGAGAGAGAGAGAGAGAGAAACTTGAGATGAACAGGGGTTTTACGGTGGCTACGATTTGAGGTGGCGGGAGACCAAACCACCGCATCGGCCTTGCTGTTGTTGTTTGTGGGGCAAAGGCGACGGTAGTGGTTACGGTTTGGTTGCTTGGATCTGCCGGTGGAGCTTGTTGCTGCTCTGCCTCCCCTTTGTGGTTGAGGTGGAGCAGGTGGCACTCTTGTAGCCACTGATTGTGTCGATGGTGGTGGTGCGACCATCATTGTTCTCTAA
>BJCO01730505.1:0-10476 GCA_018326465.1 Flaveria floridana
TAAGAATATACAACCTTTGTAGCTTCCTAAAACCGAACTTGTGAGGTGAGAAAGATGACTTTCGTGGCTGAGTTTTCAAGCAAGAAAACCTCAAGGGATGATACCCCAAGCTTGTACAAACACCTTCCTTGCAAGGAGTTGCAACACCAACTTGAAAACCCTCTTCAAAATCGATTTTTCCCAGCCAAGATGAACTAGTTTCAAGGCTGAAAAACTTGTATTTTCAGCTCTAGAATCCGAATTCTAGAGAGAAAAATGAGAGAGAGAAGTTTGCAATGTGTGTGAGAGGAAAGTGTAGAAGTGGAAGAGTGTTCAAGTGAGAAGTCTTGCATGTTCTTGAAATAAAACAATGTGGGTTTCCAAGACAAACAAGGGGCATCCATGAATGGTCCCCATGTGTTTCCCTCTCAATTGAATTTTGATAAAAAAATTAACTCTTGCACTCCATTTTATTTATAAGATTAAAACCCTTTAAATGTTATAAGATATAATACACTTTTGTTTGATATTACTTAACCAACTTAAGTAATAAAACAACCAATTCCCATGAACTAATTATCCATATAATTTTGTTCATTCACAAAAGCAATAAGTTAGAAAACCCGGTTTCTATATTGGTGCTGAATATTTATTTGTGTGATCTTATCAACGAATAAATATTTATCGGTGTTTGTTTAGCTTGTTATTGGGTATGACCCGACTTGGATCATATCACACTAGCCACATCAATTTAATATGTATCTTGGGCAGATCTAATCCTTCAACAAGGTCTCCCTTCTTAATCTTCTACTTGATCACTCTAATGTGCTCATCCATAGTGGATAGAGACATTGGACCAAGCCTTCTTTCGGAGAATCCGTACAGCTTCAAGAAGCTCATCATCCTTTGTCTGTCAGCAGACTTTTTTTGGCTCTTTTGGATGATGGCCATTGACTTTGCAGCTTCTTCCCTCATCTTTCTCTTAGTATCTTTTTCTTCATTTATGAACTGTTTTTCAAGCTGCTTAAGGTACTCAAATTGAATGTATTCATAAGACAGGGGAAGAAGTGCAGATGCCTGGTAGAGGCATGTGGCACTCAGGTAGCTGATCATGTTTTGTCTATCAGCTTCTTTATCTAACTGACGTGGTTTGGTTGCCACAACCTCTCTATCAGGGCTTTTATGAACTGGAGAGAGAAGGAGCATTCTTATATAGTCTCTATTGTCTTCTTTCTTTTTTGACTCTAAGGATCAATTCTACATCCTCTACCTCCTCTTCTCTTTGGTTAGCTCTAAGTCTGCCAGTTCATTTAACTCTTCTAAGTGAAGAGAGATGAGTTCACCTATGTTTAGTTCCTGGTTCCCAGATAGTTCAATCTGGCATCCCTCAACTCATCATCTTGAGTGTTTGTCCTGGGAGCTGCCTTGATTGTAGCTTCCATGAAGCCTGAGAAACCAGTTTAACTCTCTCCCGTTAGCTTCCTCTTCCTCTCCTTCTCCTCCTCCTCAATCTCCTCGGGATTCAGTTTCCTTTTCCCTTTGGCACTCACAGGCCTTGGTGACTTAGGGTGGAGAGTGCTTTGGCCTTCATAGCCTGATTTAGCAGTCAGGCTCTGGCTAGAGAGAGGTTGTGAAACACCTTCACCAATTAGTGCCTCGAGGGTACATGATGTTGTTTAAGTATTGACTCTGTCATAATTTTCATAGGTTTAGTCGCTGGGCCTTCAGTCAAGGCTTCCCCTTTGAAGCTAATCTTAGGGTCCACCTCACCATCCAATTGACCAATGACATTGCCTGCTTGCAATTGTCTTTTTCTATGTCTGAGTTCTTCCATAATCTTGTCTTGAATTCTCTTAGCCAATATGTTAGCTTCCCTGTGTTAAGTTGGGTTGGAAAGTGGCATATTGACTAGAGCAAGGCTGTCATAGTTGTTCAGGGTCTGAAAGTTAAAGACAACTTGCTGTCCTTAAACTCTATGTAGTATGAGGGATCTTCTTTCAGCATCATACCTCTACCCATGTATATCATTTGAAGCTCCAAAAGGTGGGTATGACATTTCCCTTGGTATACCCTCCTTAAATAGACTCTAGATGAGTGAGTCTATATCAGTGTGAATTTGTGGAGGTTGCTGAGTTTGGAAAATTGCAAGTGAGGGTGGTGAATCCTCAGTGTCCATACTCTGAGAAGGACTCACAAGTTATGTGATTGTAACAACCTCCTCCCCCTTTTTGGTAGCATCACCCACTTGTATAGGTGAGCTGGAGGTTAAGTCAATTACATCCTCAGGTTCTTGTGTTCCTAGTTGAATCCTTCTAAAGGGTCTCCTAGCTAGTTGCTCCTGAGATCAGAAATCTCAAGTTGCTAATCATTGACCCTTCTTTGCTGGGTAGTCACTTGAGATTCCAAGTGACTAACCTTGGAGACTAAATACGTGCAAATTTTAGACAGTTTTTGCACTTTTAGTCTCAGATCCCCTCATCTTCAGTAGAATAATCACCAGGAGATGAGAGAATTGGACCTAAGTCTTCTTCCTCATCACTAGCTTTGTGTTCTTGGCTGCTGGTTTTCCTTTGCTCACTGACAGCCTCAGTTGAAGTGTCAGTGGGCTGGGTTGCCGTGGTTGAGGTCTTAATAATGTAATCATTTAAAAAAGTGAGAGCCTCTTCTATATGGACCTCCTAAAGAGGTTCAGAGAAATCCACCTCTGTTAGGGGTGGATGATGTGGGCTAGATACCAGGGACACAGTAGTACCCACCTCGCTTGAGTAGGAAAGGAGAAGAGAGACTCATGGTACTCATTGAGTGCTATATCCTCATCTTTATAGAATTCTAGGCTGGGTATGGGTTGATTTAAGTCTAAAGGTTAGGGATGGTAAGTTTCACCCAAAGGTTGTTCACTAGAGTGTTGAGACTATGATAGGTTCAAATGGATCGCTTCTATGTTATGATTATGCAATTAACAATTATATGAACAAAGTAATCAACAATTGCAAAAATTCAAAGCAGTTTCTATTGATAGTTGCAAGGATTACAATGTACAATTGAGAGAAAAGTTAAAACGTCTATCTCTACACAAGACACATAATCCTATTTATACTAAACAAAGAAACTAAAGGAACATATATTACACATAAGTCCTTAAACTATTGCAAAAGTCAAATACAAAGACAAGTAAAGATAACATGTTAAATCTTTAAGAAGTACTAACAGACTCTGAGTGAATGCTTAAGGGTTGTTGGGTCATGAGCTCATCAGCCTGAGCATGAGAAACCACATGGCTGATTCTTGGTGAGATGGGAGTGGTTTGCTCCTCAGGAGAAGTCGGAGCTCTAGTGTCCACTTCTTCCTGTGTGGTAGGTGATATAGGGGCCTGCATAGGTTGAGTAACATGTGTGCAGGGTTCGTTTGGATTTTCTCTGGTAGGTGTAGATTGTTTTTGGCTGTGCGGTTGGTCATGAAGTAGAAGGTGTGGGTTCATCACTAGCATGTGATGCTAGGTTGTCACCTTAAGCAATGAGCTCTAACATTTTTGGGACTAGGGCTGTTTCTACTCCTGAGAAGCCCATAATAGGCTCTCTCATTGTTTTAAAGATGTCAGGCTTCATCTGTCCCAATTTAAGAATATTGCCTGTTTCCCTCAACTGTGAGCCCGGTTCATAGTTGAGAATGAGTTGAACATATCTAGGAAACATTTAATACTCTAAGGAGTCCAAGATTGCATTTAAATTAGTATACACAGATTAAAAGTACATGAACTTGACCCCATGGACCATTCCATGAACTATGAAGGAGAGATCCTCTAGAATTTTGTTCCATCCTTCATGTTTATTAGACGAACTATGAATAATAACATGCAGGATGTACTTCCATTGAGAGGAAACCTTCCCTTTTTTGAAGGTTCTAACTGAGAAGTCTACTTCATAGCCCATCTGTTTAAAAGAAGGATTTACAGTAGATTTTGCAAAGGACACTTCAGCTTCTTCATCATCCGGCTATAGGTGTGAGTTAATGGAGGTTGGAGTGATGAACAGTGTCCTCCCCTACACTATGGTAGATAGTGCCTTCTCCCCATCCATGATGACCTCTTCACAGGTCCTCTAGAAATCCAACGGTTCATCCTCATAGAGTGGAGGATCAATGGTGAGGGAGGTGAAGTAGTTAGATAGAGAAAGAAAATGGCAAACCTTTAAGAAACTTGGATCTTTCTCAGAGTTTAACAGAGCAACTTGATTGTGTTGCCTATGAAGTTGCATGGAAAAATCTGGTAAGTTTTTGCGGTCAAGGTTGGCCATTTAAGGTAGCTTTATGGTGAGGAAGGTAAGAACAAAGACGTTGAGGGTGAATTTTAGGTTTAGAGAAGCTTGCAGATGAAGAAGAAAGTGAAAGAGGGGAACCATTGGGTATATTTATACGAAATTGATGTGAGACAAAGTTAACGTGAAATAATAAACATTGAAATCTGAATGTTGGTCCCACCTCTGAAAAAGTGCCCAAAAAGGTAGTTTTCTTGGAAGTTGAAACTCTTCCAAAGGTAGTTTCATATTTGAAAGCTTTGTGAAAAACTTCCGATGAAAAAATTTTGCTTCAGAAGATATTTCATAGCTTAATGAAAATTGGCTTCGGAAGAAAATTTTCTTAGAGTATTTTCTCTTCTTTTCTTCCGAGGAGTATTTGGTTTCGGAAGATATTAACACTTGATTGTTTTATTCATTAGAAGGAATAAATCTTCCGACACATAATTGCTTTCGGAAGAAACTTTGTCTTCATATTCATATAAGTGCTTAAAAGCTTATTTTGGCTTTGGAAGAATAAAAGCATTTCTTTCGAAGGTAAATTTCTTAAAGGTAGTTATTTGATTTAGAGACAAAATATCTTCCGAAGACAATGTTAATGTCTTCCGAAGGAAAATACACTTAAGTTTTTCAAGATTCTAAGAGATATCACTTGAAAAAGATTTTCTCCGAAGATGAACTGGGCTTATATAGGTGATAGTTTAGACAACTTAGGACACAAAAGTTCTATTAGAAATAGTATTGATTAAGTTTTAGGAAATTCTATTCAAGGTTAATCATCCCAATAGTTGATATTAGATATTTAAATCTCTGTTCATCAAAAGCTTTTGTGAACAGATCAGCATATTGTTCATTTGTCTCAACCTTGACTAGTTTTTTAATCCATTTTCATGATTATCTCTAATGAGATGATACATGATGCTGATATGCTTTGTCCTTGAGTGCTTCACAAGATTATCTGTGATAGAGATAGCACTGTTCTTGTCTATGTGGATAGGAGTCTCTTTGAAGTTGTATCCATATTCTTGCATCTGATTTTGAATCCAAAGCACTTGAGCACAGTAGCTTGTAGCAGCAATGTATTTAGCCTCAGCAGTTGATGCAAAAACACAGGATTGTTTCTTGCACTGCCATGAGACTAACCTTTCACCAAGAAATTGACATCTCCCAGATGTGGACTTTGCAGTCATGTGGTAGCCACCATAGTCACTATTTGTATAAGCATACAGATTAAAGTCAGAATTCTTAAGATATCAAAGACATAGTTTAGGGACACCTTTGAGATGTCTAAAAATCCTTTTGATAGCAACCAGGTGTGACATCTTGGGGTTGGCTTGATATCTTGCACATATGCATGTAGCAAACATAATATCAGGCCTGTTGGCTGTAAGATAAATAAGAGACCCAATCATTGCCCTGTAAAGGTGTTCATCTACACACTCCCCCTCAAGATCAGGTCCAAGGGAGTGGCTTCTGGCCATAGGTGTCCTAGCAATCTTACATTAAGTCATGTTGAATCTTGTAAGTATGTCTTGTACATACTTTGACTGAATTAAGAAGATGCCATTGTCAACTTGCTTCACTTGAATTCCTAGAAAGAAGTTTAGTTCCCCCATGGCACTCATTTCAAATCTATTCTTCATCAGTTTCTCAAAGTCTTTATAGAGCTTTGGATTAGTTGACCCAAAGATCATGTCATCTACATAAACTTGAACGAGCATCAAGTCATTTCCTATTCCTTTGATGAAGAGAGTGTCATCTATAGTACCCCTCTTGTAGTCATGCTGATAGAGATACTGAGATAGTGTCTCATACCACTTCCTTGGAGCTTGGTGCAACCTATAAAGAGCTTTATCAAGCTTGCAGACATAATCAAGATGATCTTGGTCTACAAAGACATGTGGGTGTTCAACATACACTTTTTCATCAATCACCCCATATAAAAATGCATAATTGACATCAAGTTAGTAGACCTTGAAGTCCTTGGATGCAGCAAATGCCAGGAATATCCTAACAGCTTCAAGTCTTGCTATAGGAGCAAAGACATCAGTGTAATCAATTCCTTCTTCTTGTGTGTACCCTTGGACAACTAGTCTTGCCATGTTTTTGATGACAAGTCCTCTATCATCCTTCTTGTTCCTAAACACCTATTTGGTACCTATGATAGTCTTCCCATGAGGAAGAGGACATATATTACAAACCTTTTGTCTAGCAGCTCCTCTTATGTTGCTTCAACCCAACTTCCATCCTTCAAAGCCTCATCAACTTTTTTGGCTCTATTTGGGACAAGAAACAAGAGTCTAGACAAACATTTTTGTCATGGGTTTGTCCTCTTATTCTGACCCCCTTGTTAACATCTCTAATGATGTTTGTGGTGGGGTGTGACTTATGGATCCTTAGTTGAGGGATCATAACAAGTTGTTTAGATAGATCTATATTTGAGAAGTTTAGATCTGGCACAGAAGTGTCTCCCATCACATCAGCACACTTATCAAGAGAACCTTGATCCAATGAGTGTGTGAAATCATTGATGTTGTCATCAACGGAGTGGTTATCAGCATCAAGAAATTCTTGATCACTATCACCACCACCATTTCCTCCTACATTTGATGTTCCTGCATTTGTGTTTTATGCCTCTGAGCTGGAATTTTCAGGCACTTTAGATGTATCAACTTGATTTGTCATGGTTGTGATGGTAGGAACTTCATTTGCAGGGTTAGTTCCCACTGGAGCTAAAGATGTAGTCTAACTTGGTCTTCTAAGCTTAAATCTTGGATCAGGATCATCGGTGGATGTGTAACCTTTTGACCCTAAAACAACTTCACAAGATTTGTTAAAACAGTTGGTAACTAAATCAAGACCAAGTAGCCAATCCAGACCAGAAGCTTTCACATAGGGTGTCTACTCATTGAAGATCACATTGGTTGATTCTTTAACTGCTCTAGTTCTGAGATTGTATACTCTATAAGCCTTAGCTTGGGAAGAGTATCCATTGAAGTGTCCATCATCTGATTTCTCAGCAAACTTGGCTACTTGATCTTTGGTATTCAAGATAGTGCAGGGACATCCAAATGACCGGACAAAACCAATGACAAGTTTTCTTTTGTTCCATAGTTCATAAGGAAGTCTTACCATGAGTCTTGGCCATTAAAACTCTGTTCTGCACATTGCAGGTAGTGTTGACTACCTCTACCCAGAAGATAATGGATAGTTTAGAGTCATGCAACATGGTTCTTGCAGCCTCAATAAGTGTCCTGTTTATCCTCTTAACAACTTCATTTTGCTGAGGGGTCCTGGGAGCACTATATTGTCTTGTAATACCATTTTCATCAGAAAAATGTGCCAAGGATTTGGTTCTTAAATTCAGTTCCTTGATCACGTCCTTGACCTTGTGATCAATTTGATTCTCAACTTTCATAATGAAATTGTTCAAGATCTCAGGGGTTTCATCGTTAGTTCTAAGGAAGAGAACCCAAGTAAACCTTGTGAAATCAACTGTGATCACCAAACAGTATAAGGTCCTGCCTAGACTCATTACACTGGTGGGGCCAAATAGATCCATGTGTAATAAGTGTAGGGGAGTAGTGATTGAGTTCTTTTCCTTTGGCTTGTGTGACACCAAGTATTGTTTCCCTTTCAGGCATGCAACATAGTGATCATCACTTGTAAACTCTTTCTTTGGCATTCCAGTTAACAAATCATTTTTAATTAGTTTATTCATATTCTTAAAGTGTACATAGCAAATTCTTTTATGCCAAAGGAAAGACTCGTCACTATTGGCCTTAGATAGAAAGCATGAAACTTCTCCTGAAGGGGATGTTTCCTACAAATTCATCTTGTACATGTTCCCTTTTTAGGGTGCTCTAAGCATGATATGCTCTTAAGGAATAATCACCCTGGGCTTGAGAACAATGCACTCATGCTCAGTAAAGAGCATGTTATGTCTCTAGTCATAAAATTAGGATACACTTAGTAAATTGTACCCAAGCTCCTTAATAAAGCTCACCTTCTCAATACTATGCTTAACATTTGTGACCCTTCCCCTTCTAGTAATGTAACCTCCCGCATCCCCTCCAAAAGCAACTGGCCCTCCATCAATTTTCTCAAAGTTCTGAAGCAAAGAACCATTGCCTATCATGTGCCTGGAACAGCCACTATCAGTGATCCATACATTTCTTTTGGTCTTCAGTTATTCCTGCATAATAAAAGGAGAATTAGATACATTTCAAAACCCAGGCCTTATTGGTCTTGGGCTCTTTAAAATAAAATGAAGACAATGCAACAGAAATTGATCCTATATTGAGACTATGGGAATCACTTGCTATTGTAAGTGAAGAATTTTCAGTCACATGGTCTTCCTTTATCTTCAACACCATCTTTGGATGATTAGACTTGACCTTCAATGCTTTATAAGTTTTGACAACTTTGGAAGCTTTGGAGACTGACCCTTTGGAAGATCTTGCATTCACTGTAGCAAGCTTCAGTGCTTCGGAAGCATACCTTTCTTCCGAGACCAATTTTTCTTCCGAGACCAATTTTTCTTCCGAAGGCAAATTTTCACTTGTCTTGATTTTCATTTTGGAGCTTCCGAAAGAAACATAGATTTCTTCCGAGGTATTCTTTTTCTTGTTCTTCTTAAAAGTCTTCTTCCTTGTTATGTTGAAAGTACTCTTAGGATTGTAGAAGCAATCCTTAGCAAGATGAGTGGTACTGCCACAATTGATGCAATCAATGTACTTCCTTCTAAGAGTCTTCTTATGAGTGGAAGACTGAGTTTGATCACTTTCCTTCTCCATCCCCATCTTTATAGATGTTGTGACAGGCCTCCTAAGGTGAAGCTTGCCTTTGGAGGTGGATGATTCATGCTATGTAGCAGTGTTACACAGCTGATCAGTCTTCATTCCTTCATAGGGATGAGTTAAACATGTACTTGAACTCTTGGTACTAGAGTTCAAAGTTCTGTTCACAGTCTTTACCACTTCAACACCTACAGAGATATAAACTTGTTTCTGCTTAGAGTTAAAGGTGGCCTTGATCTCCCGAGCTCTCTTTGATCTCCTCTTTGAAGCTCAGATCAAGTTCTTCCTCTTGGACTTAGTCATCCCTAACTTCTTCCTCTCCTTAGCATTGCTGATCACTCACTCAGCCTGGCACTCAATTAACTTAGTGATGAGATCTTTGATTTGAGTCTTGTAGTTGGTATGCTCATGTTTAAGAGTTGAAATGGTTTTCTTTAAGACTTCTATTTTTTAATTTATACTCATTTTTAACTCTTTTGAAATTATATTTTAAGATGTTCAAGGGCTCAAGATCAGATCTCATTTCTAAATTATAGGACCTGTATCTATTAACTTTAGCAATTCATTATGGGGTACAAAGATGTTCCAATACGATGGCTTCATCCAGATCTACCACCAGTTCTTGGTTTGGAGACACATCTTCTACCTAGAATCTCTAATCAAAGCCTCTTTCTTCAATAGCAACCGCAGCTTGCTGCTTGGGCTTCTCAATGTGTGGAGCTTCCTTAGTGTAGTTTGGCTTTGGTTGTGCTTGGCCACTATTTATCCTGGGTGTGACATCCGTCACCAAAGGTCCGTCTACTGATGTAATCTGTTAACTTTTGTAGTCGGTCATTCCTCACCTTTAAAGCCCATCTATGTCAATGTTATGCCTACTTATTTGCTTGGTTAACTTTATGCGTGTGCTATCGTAGCTTAAATCGCCATCATCTTGAAACCTTATTTAAGATTGCCCCGCTAACACTAAACGCGTCGTTTTTAAATAAAAAAATAATTATCATGAATAAAATCATTTTTAACTTATAAATAACATTAAAAACATTTTATCATCAATAAAACAAGACTAATTAATAATGTTTTCAACCGAAACAAAATTTAGGAACTCGGGACTAAGTACAGGGACTAAACTTGACAAACTGTCAAACTAGGCTGGGTATAAATACCCTCTTCCCAGCCATTCCTTCTTCACATCCTCTTCTTCATTGCTCTTTTTCTTCTTCTTCATCTCTACATCGATCTTACACCAAAAACCGACGCGTTTGTTGCATTTTTGTCGTCTAATCTTGAGTGTCATCGTGTATACTCATTCCTTGCAGGTAGATAACCTCGCTTACCTCGTTTATTGCTCGATTTAGCTGCTGTGTTTTCTAGGGTTTCGGGTGCTCGGGTTCATCCGAGCACATGAG
>BJCO01730582.1:0-13193 GCA_018326465.1 Flaveria floridana
ACCAATAAGGGAAAGAGTTGCATTCAAGCAAGAACAAATTAACAGAAGAGTATAAGTTGAAAATTTGAACAACAGTTCCAAACTACAACCATATGATAAGCTCAAGCAGCTGGAATCTGGTTCAAACATTTGATCATTACACAGATAAAGTCAAAATTACAGATGAAATCGACTATCAATTGACGATAGTTTCAAAGTTCACAGCTGAATCAAAGATGAAAGTATCATGATTGAGCTAATCAAGTTCAATTTCTTACCCACAATTCAAACATAACATAGAACACAAGTACAAAACCCTAGATCATCTTTCTAAACACCAAAAAACTCGAATTACAAAGAAGAATTAACATACCCTCATCTCGCTGTTACCAAAGAATGCATCAAAGAGCTTGCGAAACACTTGTCCCATATCTTTCAAAATTCAATCAGCTTCTTCTTATTCAAATTCTCCCAATTTGTCTACACTTTTTGAGATGAATTCAACGAAAGTGGCTCAACGATCAAAACACTTTTCCTCCGATGATGTTAAAGAACAGCTGTGATGAGTGGATCTTGAAATACAGAAGAAAAATCAAGATTTTCGACCAAAAACGAAGAATTGCGAAAGAAAAGAGAAGATGGGTGAGGAATAATGAATATGGTAGCGTTTGCTTCTGAGAATCTTCTAAATTTTGCAATTGGGCATACGAACATTACATTATGGTGTTTTCTTTTTACTTTGCTTCTAGTAAATTCAAAGAATTGGATAATACTATTACAGGGTTCTTGTGTTTGGCACCACATTTGATAAATTAGTGTCTTTTTTGTCTAAGAAACATATTAATGTTTCTTTATTTCATATATTTATATGGACGGGATGACGTTTTAAACTAATGATATCTGATGTTTATTTTTATTATATTGATATATTTAATTATATAAAATTGATAATATATGTATCTTAAAGTAAATTTTAGAAGGAAGTACGCATTCGGCTATCAGATTTAACACTAATAATTGATTACATGTGATAACACATATCATCATCATAGTTTTTTACAGTCATTTTCCAACCTAAATTATTTATTTTTTAAGTTAAATAATTAATTTATGAATTTTACTCTTTATCTCTCTTATATTATAAATCTAAAAGTCTTTTTTAAAGCAATAATCTAAAATAGTATTTTTTTCATTAAATAAAAAATATATATTTTAATTAAAATATACTTTTTTCAAAAACACTGTTTTTTAAACCTATGATTTTTTTCTAAAACAACATAACTCTTTAAATTATAAAGTATTTTAAAATCGATCATTTTAAAAAAAATATAAGTTTTTTATAGAACCATTAATTACAAGATAAAAATTTTCTAAATATTAATTAAAACATGAAGTTTCAACAAAGAGATATTGACAAAAAGAATTCAATTTATTCAAAGCAATAATTTGTTAACACAAATTTTATCAACTAATCAAAATACTTATACTAATTTCAATAAGAAAGCCATATTGTTTCATTTTAGCTTTTCATATTTTCTTTAAGAAATTCAAAGAACATATCAACAAGAGAAAACACCAAAATTTATTGCATATTTTTTATTTCACTACGAAAAAGACGACCGTATAAAAAAAGAAAGAGCAGCCTTCAAGTAATAATAGATAGAGAATGATTTATTCAATCACATAGAAGTGAATAATTTACAATTTTAAGATAAAAGGCTTCAAAAGAATGATTAGAGATTCTTTTAGGGTGATACTACACAACACCAGACAAGATAGAAGCTTGAAAGAACATATTGATACTAGTTACATCAATAACCCTTAATAGCATACTTGATATTTGTTAATACCATTTCTTAACTATCAAATGTAATATAACAAAGAAACAGCATTCCCATCCAATACTAGCCATTCACCAATGTGTTTAAAAATGATTCCCATACATTACAAGTATTTAAAAACACAACCCACAAACATGTTTCTCATCGACTACAATGTCTATGACCGACAAATCCCCCTATACGTTACTACATAACCAACAATCAACTACGGTCAACAGTACTATTACTATTAATGTCACTGTTCTGCACCACCATACCCATTAAGATGCCAAGCACCCTTCTTGTACCATCCACAAACCCCTAATAAAGCTTACAATTAGAGAAAAATTTGATCTAAAGCTTTAACCATCAGAAAACCATGTAATGCTTTTTTTGGAAATGGTAGGGATGGAAACTAGGGATCTCCACAAATGTATAAGTAACAAAAAGAACCCAATGAAAAATAGCTACAAGCTTCCTCGATATATATTTTATTTTATGAGTCCACCATTTCATCTTGAATCTCATTGGGTGCAATAAGACCAGGAATGCTAAGCATTCTCTGTCTTTCTCTCTCTTTTTGGGCAGCTGCTTCTTCTGCATATAAATCCTTGTTATCCTGCACAAAAAAGTACACAAAAGTAATAAAAATATTTTTTTTTTCATTTTCACAAACGACAAAAATAAATATATGCTGGTTGGGGGGAGGGGGTCGTGTATATCTTAGTGATTATTACAACTCATCATTTATGATATTACTCTTATTTCTTGTTATGTACCATAACCATACCCGGTACATCCCTTCCGTGGCAAAGCTATTAACTATCTACTGTAAGAATCAGGAGAAAAAATTGGCCCAAAAATGATAACTTTAAGAAAAGTAAAGATGGATGTAAAATAAAAATGAGAGCCTCTCCTGATATGTTTAGATAATGGATGGGTTAGTGATTTAATTCTATTCATCAGGTAAGACACTATAAAAAACAAAATCAGGAGCAGAATTTATTTATCCAAACAGAAACTGAATTTAGAAAATGACATTATTATTTTGATGATAGATTCATGAATGAAAGCCTAATTTTAATTTACACTTAGATGACTGATTTTGTTGCAGGTTGTATAAACCTAAGCAAAACTAATTATTCAACCCAAACATTAATTACAAAAACTCAGTAAAACAGTTCCAAACACCACCTAAAGAAGTGTTGATACCAAGAAATAATATTCTGGCACTTACCTGTGCTGAAAATTCTTTTGACTGCACAAGGAAGTCCCTTATGTGGTTCTTAAATGTTGAAAGATCTGCTCTGGACTCAAAAAGCCCATTCACAAATTTTGTAACCTAAAAAGATGTTCTCCATTAAATGAATGTCAAATTTGCAAAAGAAGAAAAAAGCTAATTATATTACATACCTCTGATGCCGGAATGTTTGGGAAGGAAGCACTCAAAAGCTTAATAGTATACTCTCTAACAAACATCCCATTGTTTGGATATGGATAAGGAACGGTGGCCGCATCCCATAATGGTTCAGTTAATGAACCGGATTCCACCTGAAATTGTTACCATAACCACAATGATAAGTGTTGAAAGTTTCAACCTGTTTACTTATGAATGCTTCGGCTCCATTTGGATTGTGGTATCTTAAACGTTGCCTGAAGTCTATTGTTAATGCATACAACATCCTAAATTATTTTATTAATTGATTTTGATTATTATTGTAATAGTATTGTTTTGTAATTATAACTACTGCATCCATTAGCAGGTTCTGTCATTGCTAATTTTTCAAAATAGATGATGTGCCATCTTATTTGCCAGTTTAGTGTTTACATGTATTCCATGTGGCATAGTACGTTGTTGAACATAATCTTTGTTAATTCACATGAGAAAATTGAAGATTTGTTTTATGATTGGGGTTGAACGCTCTGGTGGGGCAACCGTGATCCAGCAGGAGTTTTAGGAAATATTTTAGTATGATTAAGAGTCTTTTTATTTAATAATTAATAAGCATGTTTATTTTAGTTGGAGTTATTTATAGTTTTTATGTATTTGGGCTTTTATCAAGTTGTTTAAGTCCTAAAATGTAAGAGTTTGAGTCGCAGTATGATTTGTTTTTGTTTAGTTTAAATAGATATATCTGGTCGATTGTTTTAGGAAACATCGTAGACTTGTAGTGTTCATATTCTGGTGTGTTTTTTGTTTATCACATCTGGGCCTTACTATAAGTGACATTTGGTAATTATTCTTAAAATTAAGTTTAAAAAAATTTTATCATTTCAATTATAATCTTTTTATTATTTCACATAATTTGCATAAAGATGCATCTTATTGACATTTGGCATGTCATCAACTAGAGCCACATCACCATTTTGAGAGTAAATCAGTTAGAATGAGGTTGATTGCTAAAATCAGAATTATATGTTCACTTCTAGATAGCAGTTAACTTCTAAAACTAGTAAGAGTATAGGGGCCATTCCTATTTCCCATAATTTTGCTCTTGAAAAACAAGAACCCAGCCAGTTTTGTCAATAACCCAGGCATCTGTCTTTCCATATCTACACAATATACTTGATCAGAGAAAACATACCAGGCAGAATAAATGTTGTAACACTAAAACATGCAACTTGAATCCCGGCTTATGGAATGTGTCGGTCAACACAGCAAATATTTCTTGCACAATCAACACAAAATATGATCGATAGAATTGATTGCAAAACTCGGAGTTCTGTAAAAAGAAAGTTCAGAAAATATAAATATATACATACAAAATTAAAACCAATACAGCACAAATGGTATAAAAAATCATATACCTGAAAGTTCTTGAGCATCTCCAACAAAAGAATAAGCCCCGTTTCTGCAATGTTTCTCTCAGTGTGTCGAAACGCCCACATGACAGAATCCATTACAAGCTTTAATTGCTGATGTAAAGAAAAAGAATTTAACATGTAATATTAGAATCAGTCGCTTAATACCACATATAAGATAGAATGATTGAAATAGGTTAACAAAGAATATAAAGAATCAAACCTCAGGTGATAACAGAATTAAAGCTTGGAAACAATGTGTAGCAATAGCCCGAAGTAACGAAAAGAACTTGAGGCGGTGCTCAGGGTAATCTTCAAAATTCTTGGTTATCATCTGTCCAGAATAATAGCAAATATAGAATGATTTGAACTGCTTTTATATGCAAAACATTGAAAAAAGTACATAAACCAAAAGATTATAACCTCCAAAGTGCACTGGAAAACAGCCTCAAATATACGTGGAACGTCATCTATCATTGCACCCTTGTACCTATAATTTATATGCAAAGTTCAGAAAAAGTAAAGCAGACTGTTCAAAGAGCATGTTTGTCAAAGATATCCATAAATTGATGTGATAGTTACAACCCATTTACTTAAGAATAGGTCAAACAGGCAAAAGGTTCCACTACAACGTAAATTTACTGCATAAAACCTTTTAAATCAGTTTATTCAAAAGACTAGAGTACTGATGATATAATATATCTTTACAACCATATTTGTCACATTGATTCTTCATTAAGAGTAAACTTTTTATATCAAGGTGCTTTGAAACAACGCACACCGTATTGCCACCTCTATTCATAAGCTCTGCCTCAGTGCTAACAGAGATGAAGCAAGTTAGAAGTATTTCAAAAAGACAACATAGATGTGACAGCTTCAACATGCTTGCATATAAAAAGGTCAAAAGCTGCCCAGGATGTATTTTTAATGCATTAAAAGTCCACCCATATATATTATTTGAGAAGTTTGAGTAACATCAACAGTATATCTTTTAAAATCATTTGTCACACTGATTCTTTATTCAAAATATCTAAAAAAATGAACGAAAAAGGGTTCCGAGTCAACCCAACCCAACATGTTTAACTTGTTACCCAACTTGACCCAGCCATTTTGTTGTCAGCAGATAACATACTTATTTATAATCGTGGCGAATAGAGACAAAACTTCTGATTCCCTAGCGTCAGGCAAGTTTCTAGAATAGTCACCAAGCACAGGGTCCATCATTGGGGGCACAAATTGCTTTCCTATTTGTGGTTGATCTTCAGCTTTATCCAGAAAAGTCTCGATGAGCTTAAGGGTTTCCCTCTTCACAGATCTGTTAAAAAACAAATATCAATAAAATGATTTATCCTAACTTTAAACACAACACATGAAAAATATATTATATTACCTCAGAAGCTTCACATAGGAAGTCCTAGAAGCATAAGGCCCCCCTTCAGCAATGCCAGATGAAATAAGTTCACTATACATTCTGTTCAATGCATTCATATAATATAATTAGAAAAAGGGTTAGGACTTAGGACACAAACAAATGCGCAAAAACTGAGGCAACTTACTTATAAACATTAAGCATGTCCAAAAAGATTAGGGTTATTTGTGGTAAGAAATATGTTCCAAGTGCACTGGCAGCACTTGTATTTGTCTGCAAACAATGAAGAATGCACAAATAAATTTATTAAAATAAAAACAAAAGCTGATTAAACATGATAAGAGTATTGAAAACGAACCTGCAATATGTTAAGCACGGTCCTAATAACATCTTGATCCTTCAAAAAATCCACATTACCACGTGCATGTCCAATAATTTCAGCCCATTTCTGCATATATAAAATTATTGTAAGCCATAATAATCATGTAATTAAAAACTAAATCCTTTAACAAGAAACATGCCTGATTGGGAAGACTCATCAGCCTCTGCAAATATTCTTCCCGTTTTAATGCCTCAGATTCTGCTTGAATCATATGACCAACCTAGCAAAATGTTTACAAACCATAATGCCTAGTAAACATATGCAATTCAAAACACAGAATATAGAAGCTTCAAATTGAGAATCTTGGGCTTACAGATTCATAAAACGTATGTATCTGATGGGGCTCAAGGTCTGCAATGGTTGTTGGAAGAGTTGTAAGAAGTTCCGAGACAAATGGCTCGTTTTCTCCAACCTGTAACCAGAAAATTAGTCATAAAGTATTTATAATAATTACTCATTTATAAGATAGCATCAGAATATGAAACTATTAGAAAAAGGACATTGGATGCATTGCCTGCACAATGACAAACTTGCGCTTGCATTTTTGTACAATCTTCAGAAATGTGTCACAAGCCATATCCTGATATCAAAAATTAACCTCCAATTAATGGCTGGGACAAACAATACTTACTAGAAGAGATAAAAATGCTGCAAACAGGAAACTCAAACTCCAAACATACATGAGAAATAATAACGGGTTTGAACAATATAATACTAGAAATGCATCTAAACATAAAAATGGATATCAAAATAATACATACCTGAACTCCTGGATGTGTTTCATGCATGAACTCAAACAGCTTGTTTATAACAGTTTTAAGAAACTTCCAGTGGGCCCGCAAAAATCTTGGATATTGTCCAACAACATACCTGCAAGTGCACAAAAAGATAAAAATAACAGCCTTAAAGGCTCAAAACTATTCAGAAGTCATTAAGACTAATGTGAACAGCCATACATGATATTGCTCGCAATAACAGCTTTGTTGTCTTTTCCTTTTGTAATTTCACAAAGATTTAGTAGATCACGAATAACCATAACAAGAAACCTGTTTTCCTGCCAAATAAAAAGAAAAAGTACATAGTAATGTTTCAATACAGTACACAAGAATTAAATGGACACTGTAGTATTCACTTCCTCTTAAGGTGTAAAAAAAATGTAAGATGAACATATATCAGATTAAGAAAATTATAAAAGGAAAAACCCATAAAGTGGATACCTGGTCTTCCATCATGGATCCAGAAATGGATCCTATGGCCCAGCATAGGGTGTTCAAGTTATTCCAAGTCCAATCCTCACCATTCAATTGTTTACTCAGTTTCTTCAGCATCTGTTGACACCCAAAAATCAAGAAAATTCAGATAAATGTTACAACATTTTTATTTGAAAGCTACATATGCAAAGGTCAAGTTGTTGAGTAACAAAGTAAGTTCATGAAAGCATGAAATAGAATAACATAATCAACAAAAGATATACAAATATCAGAACTACACCTGCTTTTCTGTATCATCATGATCAAGATGTGACAAGTAGATAAGTGTTTCCCTCATAATCTGCAAAAGTTGTGTTTCTTCAGCATATATAATATGATGATAATAATAGTAGTAGTGATGATAATAACAAATTCACTAACGAACTACCATGCATCTATTTGTTATTGAGCAATTTGGTAATAAGTATGACCAACAACAGATCCTCAATTTACATGATTTTCAGTTAGTTGCGGATATCTGGTCTATATAATTTTTGTGTCTTTGATCATAGCTCAAGTACATCAAGAGATTACCTTATATTGAACAAGAACGTCATTATCTTTCAAGGTTTCACGAACGATATTCCCATTTTCATCTTCCACAATCAAAACCTCTTCAGGTTTTGCCATGCGAGATATCATAAGCAATCTTAATTTTGACATGGGTCCCGCGTAAAGTTGTCGTCTTTGCAACAATTGTGTACCGAGACCGTCACCCATACCAGGAAGCAGTGGCATCTGAATTGCAAACACAAAACAAAACGTTGTCTTAAACTTCTGTGCTTAATTAGAAAAGCAAAGTGAAAATTTCAAATGGTTACTACTTGTACAGAAAATTAAGGTATAAATTGACATAAGAACATACCTGCAACCCCATCATGTTTGCACTTACTGCAGGGTTTTCAAGATTGTGTTTTGCCTCAAAAAGCTCTAACACTAAAGAATTCCAGTAGTCCAGGCAAACCTGTTGCCCAAATTTAAAGATTAAACAATTTGTATCTTGTATATTATGAACACAAACCCAAAAAAAAACATGCCTTGAAAACCTCTGTATCATCAACATAAGAAATGTTGATGAGATACTCTAGACCAGTCAAAAGAGAATTGATGTTGTCTTGTGAGGATTCCAGTACACGAATATGAAACTGCATGTAGAAAATAACTATATCAGATCTTAACTTATCGAAAGTTGTAAGAGTTCAGGTTTATTTGTTAACTTAAAACTGAATAAACTTAAGTACATCTACAGAAGTCTAGCCAATTACAAGCAAGAAACCTATCGAAAAAAAGTAACATTGAGAATAACATGCCTTGTAAAATGAGGTAAAAAACAATGCCAGATTCTGGATAAATGCCTGTAACAAAAAATTATTCTTAGTTGGATCAAAGACATAAAAAAATAAGCATAATAAAGACATCCGAACGGAATGTACCTGTTCCTCACTAGAGCCATTTGTATATGCATTGGGTATATTTGTATTTGTTGGAAGAACAGTCTAAACAAAACAACGAAACCATTGATTAAATCGAATCCAAAAGACTAAAATCGACTCCAAAAGACTAAAGAATAAATCATACTATAAATTATAAATTAGATCACCTGAAGCTGGACCATGAATATGTTATACATGTTAACATATTGCACATTGTAAAAATCCCCAAAATTTAGGGCTGCAACCTGCGTGAATCAATGCAGTACCAAAGAATTTTAGTTACATTCATTATCAAAAAGGTCATCCAAAACTTTGAAAAATGTGAAAGTTAACTAAAAGACCATTACCTCTGTTAAGCACTGAAGAGTCAGATTACGGTATGATGGCACAGGGAAAAATTTAAGGAGTGTTTCCAGCTGTGATATATACAATAGAATTAGCTTCAATTTCATGAAAAATACACCATAAATAGCAAACCTAATGATAACACACACCAGTGGGGACTCAAAAATATAACCCAAAGGAATCCATGAAAGGAAAGCATGCAATGTCGCTAAGGTAGCCCTAATAAGTTCAGTTCTTTGAGATGCTGATAGTACATATAAGCATAACTCATGAATGAGTTGAAACTCGCTGTTCACGCCAAAAAATAGCATTTTAGTCCAATATAAAATGTGAACATCAATTTGTTAATGTACATATCAACAAAAATGAATTATAAATATAACATATTAGATATTACCTGTTCAAAGATTGTTTGAGCTCTTTTATTTTTTGTTGGGTCATTTCACCCCTTGAGAAATCAAACACTTCCTCACTTAAAAGCTGGAAGCCGATAATGAATACTCAACAACAAATTACTAAAAATAAGTAAGTAAAAATAATACAAAAGAACCACACATTTCAAACATACTTTTAGTATAGCCATGCAGTTTTCACAAATTGTTTCACTGGTTTTTGCTGCCGTAACCAGATCAGGAATGAAGCTACGCCACCTGGCAGGCCACTCGTGCTTCAAAATCTGTATACTCATTCAAAAGTCAATAAGACAAAGTCCATGAAATGCAGAATTGTACAACATATCATCAAAAAAAACAACACAACAGCTAACCTGGACTAGTATAATGTTGAGTTTATTGACGTACAACCTTTCTTGGCGAAAAGAAGCCTCGTTGCTTGAAAGCTAAAAACAAGAATATATATATTTAAAAGCTGACAAAAATAGATATTAAAAATGAAAACAGCATCAACAAAAATAAAACTACAGCAGCCACACCTTCACAATAACATCAGATATGTAATTTTTCATTCCATCACGTTGTTCGACAGGTAAAACATTCCACCTGTACTTGATAACACCTTCAAGAACCTGTACAAAAATAGTATGATCACATTGTAACTGCCATTAGAATTACGATTGTAATACTAGTATGCCATTTATTTTCATTTATCATATTTTAACGTATTTGAACATGGCAAAGTTCTTTGAAAACCACAAAACACTTGAGAACCAGAGAACCGAGGGCATTAGATCCAGAAAAAATGAAGAGCCCAGATTGGTTCCCTAGTTCTCAAGTTTTGTGTGGTTCTCAAACGAACCTGCCCCTATGTGAACATATTCAGTGTATGAAACATAGAGTGCGCAGTCAGCTTTCATCTTCTTAGTTTACACTTACACCACATTTTCAAAGTCAAACCCTGTCTTCACTTGCAATGGAGCACTTTAGAGAACCCTAAACTTCTTTAAACTTTTTCTTCTTACTAGTCTTATTCCTTTATAGATTATTTTTTAATCATTCTAATGTCCTCTTTGACCAGAATAGATCATTTGTACAAACCAAAAGAAAACATAAACAAGAAAACTGTGAAAAAATTTTACAGCAATACTAGGAAAATTTTGAATAACAAGCATCTATAAACCGGTCATCTAGTTCTATATTAGAAGTATATTTTAGTGTATACTAACAAAATATAAGTCCCTCTCCAGCTACAGAAGTACCGGACTAAACCAATATGTGAATATCATTCTCACTTCATACAGCATATAAATAAACATCAGACTCTGAAAAAAGCTATGCCTTGACAGAATACAAGTCTATTCCTATAAGTAAATGAGTGGCAGCCAGAATTTTCAACAGATAATAAAACTTTAAAGTCACAAATTTGTTATGCTTGAATATAAAGCAACATTACAACCCATAAGTAGTGCAGTAGTGCATAACTAAGATAGAATAATGACCTGTAAAGCAAAGAATTTGGTATTCAAGTTATGCGTGTTCGAAAGAATGTGAACCACTTGAAGCCACATGTCCGGATTGTTTTGCAACTCCCGCAATATATGATCAGCAGCAGCCCTCTGCATCGTCAAAAAGATAAGCATAAACAACACCACCATATAAAAATAACTAATTCAGCAGTATCAACCAACAAAATAAGCAAAATACCACTGCAATTACTTAAAACGCTAATCAGAATCTGTTCTACAGACATTATAATGGAACCCAACTCATGAAATGGTTAGTTCATCCTTTCAAACCACCCAACTAAACCAAAACACAAACTAAAACTTATTTTCCAGTAGATTTGTAACAGATACACGTACGGATAAGCAGAAAACTGAAAAGGGTGTAATGAATGACGCAAACCTCCTCTTTAGATCCAGTGCCATAAAAGGCAGCAACAGTAGCATCAAGTACACCAACGTCAATCGGCTGACTCAAGTCCCTAAGCTTCTCCGCCGCCATCGCAGAGTGATCAAATCAAGATTCCAAACAAAACCCTAGTCGAAATCGTCGATTGGGGTCCCTTAGAGTCCCACCTTGGTGCGAACAAACGAAACCCTAGAACGAAGTGAGAGCACAAACACCAAATACCCAAATTGCACAAGGGTAAGAAGACACAAAGAGACAGCTTTAGATTGAAGCACAAGAAAGTGTAGAGAGAAGATCGATGAGAGAGATGGAGATAGACTTTGAAATTGAGATGGTTCCCTCTTTTTTTATAGTGGTGCGAGTGAGTATTCACCTGGGGTTTGTCAGTTTTGGCCTAAAATCGCCATGAGGGTTTGGGTTTTGAATGTCAAGTAAAGAAAGGTCTCTAGAATCCCCCTCAATTAGGGATTTTCAAGTTTCAACAACACACCACCTCTTTCACAAGTTTACATTTTTCTCCAAGACAAGGTCTTGTAATGTAACAACTATCATCATCATCATCCTCGTCCTCATCAAGCTTACATTATGAGAAAAGTCAATCTCACAAAATATTTTATTTGCTGAATTCGAACATTGATCTCTTCAATTCTCCCTTTGGGGCGTGAATATTGTTATATAGATTGAGTCGTTACTAAGTGTAGTGTGTTAATGGTATTAAAGTGAATTTGTTATATATGAAAACATATTTATGTACGTGCTACAAAATTAAACTCTACTAAAAAACCAAAACCATATCACCAATATATAATAGTGGGTGGTATTTAAAACGTATCGTAGAGTGTTATAAACATCTTTGGTATGACGTTGTCGCTAGAGGTGGTAACAAGTCAAAGTGAGATGTATGGGGGCAAGAGTTATGTACTTCACACTGTAAATAAACTACAGTGAGAATAAACCTAACGCATAACCCGTGAGTGAGAGGACCATAGTACACGGCTAATTTGAGCATTAAGTGTTTGTTGATTATATATTTGAAACATGGGTAAAAATAGTGAGCCGTATTATTGTGAATCAATCTAAACATGAGCATGAAGATCAAATTAGTGGTACTTGTGAAAATCAATACTTTAGAATACAGTGATTATACCATGATTCGATCCCGTTATGGTACGTTCAATGGATGGAGATTAGGAGTAGTGTTCTTGGTGTTCTTAATGGGTTTTTATATACTCATCATCACTCTCATGAATGATTATTGATTATTGAGTTTAGATTACAAAACTCTAGAAATCCCTAGTAGTCGTAGTGAAGTTCAATAAAAAGGAAAGAGGCATATTTCATCCATTAGTTCAATGGCTAATGCTTACGATAAAAAAACCAAAAGGTTCATTAAATGCAACATTCAAGCCATCAGGCATGTCGGGGAAGAAAAGGGGGAACTTAGTTGGAACTGTAGAACACAACAAAGTCCAAACCTTAAACCCTGACTTACTTGGACTTGTTTGCG
>BJCO01730586.1:0-12656 GCA_018326465.1 Flaveria floridana
TCCAGTTTATTATTTCAATATAAAAACAAGTATTTTTCATGTTTATTCCCACAATTGCTTTCATTAAACACTTGTTTGATTTTTCCTTAGTTTTTATGTTATAACTTTTATAAAAATCCGATTATATTTTTATAAAATACAAGTTCCTGGATTTTGAAACCTTGTTACTTATAGTTTGAGATTTCAAGTCTCTCAAAAGGGTTTTAGATGATTACATCCATCTATATACATATACACATCGGTATGTATGTATACATATATATATGTTTTGTAACATATATGTAATTAAGCCTTTTATTACCTTTGGATGTTTATGGATGATATCTAAGCTTCCTGGAACTTGGAACACAGCGGTGAATGATGATAATCGAAGCTGATGGTGCACGGTTCGTGTTTGGTTTTGGTTGTAAGGGTGCTCGAGAGTGTATGTTTGAAAGTTGGTGGTTGTATGGAGGTGGTGAGGTGATCGGGTGTTTATGATGGTGGTGTTGTAATGGTGATCGGTTAGTGGTGATGGTGTGTGTGTTTGAGAGAGTCCGAGAGAGAGATGGAAGGAGTTTGATTGTGGTGTTCGAAGGTGGGGGTCTCGGTTGGGTTAAATGGAGAAGCCTCCATCATTACCCTAGAGTCCTAGGTTCAAGGTGGCAGATTTTTAGCAAAGGGGAGTGTTCTCTTGATGCTAGGTGTCGGTTGTGGGAATACCCAAGGTGTGAAAGGTAGTGTTGAGGTGGCAAGTGGTGGTGATTTGGTAGTGTGAAAGCAAGAAGTCATGGGGATTTCTTGAGTTTGCCATATTCCCTCATGATGGATGTGTAGGTGGTTTCAAGGCAAATAAACCGAGGGGTGAGGGGTGGTTTGGTGGGTTACCTAAAGCGGTTTGGGGTGTTGATGGTTTGGTGTTCGAACAAGGCAAAAGAACCGGGTGTATTGTTTGCAAAAGGTAACCGAGGGGTTATGGTGATAGTTTAAATGTTTTAGTTTTTAGTTTAGGTTGGTTTTGATTGTTTGTGGTTTGATTTGGTTAATTTTGAGTTGATTTGTATATATATACATATGTATATATGCCCGTAAGTTATATATATATATATGTATATATGCCCGTGAGTTATATATATATATATATGTGCCCGTAGGTATGTGTCTATGTATATACATATATATATGGAGTTTAGCTATACATATATATTCATGAAAATACATTACTTAACAATTTTTATAAACCTATATTATATAATCATATATTTATCAAATATACATATAAGTATGGTTCATGTATTAGGTGACATATAATTACGCATACGTAAAAGTTTGTATATATGCACATATGTTATAAATTTCTGGCACATAAACCTTCGTATATACTTAAACTATCCATATACATACATGCATGTAACATGCATACGTAAAACATACACATATATGCACATGTATACGTACATCTTATGTAAATATACATATATTTAGGTAAATTTGTCTTAATACTATACATGCATGTAAGCATGCATATGAAAATATATATACACATAACCTTTTTATATTTAATAATAATCATTTACCCATATAAATAAAAAAAAAAAAATTAAAGGTTGTTACAATACACTCATGTATTACATGATTATTTACATAGAGCTAAAATAATATCTTAGCATATCTATACTAGTTTCTTGATTGTACTTTTCTTATCAAGTAATCAATATTTCACCACGTATTTTCACAAACACACATTACCTCCAACCCTACAAACACCCATAAAAATGAACACATTTACACACTAGTATCACTTGTACTGGTACAAGAAGCGATAAAGCTAGATTTAAGGAAAAAATTTGGTTTCTGGGACGCGTGCTCGCACTTGGGGGCAAACAGGAGCCAACATGCGAAGCAACTTAAATGGAGAAACATATGATTTGTAGGATGTACGTTCTACCATGTTAGAATGCGCGCAACATTGTGGATAGTCTAAATTGTTCAAAAGAAATCGGAGAGGAAAAATAAATTGATAAAATTACTCTCACTCAAATCACGTGAATACATTTAACATAAGCATTTTTTATCAAGTTAAAAGTATTGATCAAACAAGCAAAAAAATAATGACTGACCGGTAATTTTTTTGAAAAACAAGAAGTTATACGAGTAATATTTGTAAATCCTTTGGACGCTTTATATCACACCATATCTTTAAGTTATATTAAAGAGAATCTTTTAGGATCAGTCACTAGAAGATCACTACAAGATTTACAAGGGTGTTCCGATCCGTAGGACTTCAAAAGCAAAAGAAAGCATATAAAATGAGATGTGAACTTTATTTTAATACTTTGAAATCCAGTCGACATTCTTAGGGATAATTAGGATCACTTTAACATTCAATCGATCATTCTTTCCTTTCCTATGTAATACCACTTGGTCTTTCTTTCTAATGCGAAAAAGCACCTCCAAAAAGATAAGAAGAAGCTTAGAGACGCGTTGTGTCATGACTAAGGAAGCCTATCAAGTTAAAACATACATATAATGGAAACACGATAAGAACAAACGTAGCAAAACAACAAAAAACTTCTGCTACGCTAAAGCTTGTATACAAAGTCATCACAATTTTAGTCAAAATACCATTATATACATTGCTCGTTACACATTTGTTGTGCAATTTTGTGATTTAATGTGTCCCAAACCCGTTACTTCATACTTATGACAAAGACCACCACTTAAAGATGGTGTCTTTTAGGGACCATCTTTGGTAACAAGATATTTTTAGAGGATTAAAGATGACAACTTTTAGGACCATTGTATATGCTAAGACAAGAAAGGTTTTAGAAAAGATTTGGTATATCTATATTCTAATGTGATAGCCATTTTAAAGTTGTGGGCCTAAATCTTTATAATATGGATCCTTTCTTCTTCCCACTTACATCTCGTATGTTGAATGACAAGTGTGGTCTCCATTTGATTGGCAAAGTCACCAAACAAAAAGAATATCAAGGTTTGGTGTTTGGTGCCGACGTCGCTATTTTTTTAGGTTAAGAACGAATTTTGAAATTAAGATCTTGTATAAGATACGTTTATAATCCTGATAATAACTTACCTGGATTCAAAACATGATTAAACATTTAACATCAAAACAAGATAGTACTTTAGTAAGGAATCAGGAATTAATTGACTTTTACCAACATAAAAGTATATGTTGTAAATAAGACTACACGATGCATCCACAAGCCATGCACAAATTTTAACATAACTCTGAGCACTTATGTTTATAACTTTATACCACCAATCCACTTAGGGACTGTTTTGCAATCTTGTGTTGAGTCATTAAAAGATCTGACTAAATAAGATGTGGTGGTGGCGGACGGTGGTGGTGGCGGCGGACGGTGGTGGAGGCGGCGTACGGTGGTGGTGGACATGGGTGGTGGTGGATGATGGTGTTTAATCATTTGCAGACTTTAGAAGACTTTAAAAGTTGTTATGGCAAGTCTGCACCATGCAGACCTTACGCACACATTTTTTAATGAAAAGTCATCCAAAAAACAAACACTCTAAAGACCTCAACGTCAGCGCGTGGTCTGTGCAGCGCAGAAAAAAGAGGTCAAAAAGATTTTTTTTTTAAAACAAACACCCCGTAACCTATAAAATCATTAAAAGGCTAATAAACCATCCTTAAGCGTTCGATAAACTGAATTTCTTTCTTTGCTTTCTGTCTTATGTAAATCTTTACAAAACCAAAACCTTAATCCTTAAAATCTTTTCTAGAGGACCGTAATTATATGGCTCTAAAGCGAGAATTATACTTCTAATATAGCATGCGACAAACCCACGTTCTTCTGATAAATCCTATTTATAAAAACATATGTCGACAAAAACATAAGACAAAAAAAAAGATGAGGGAAATGATGAAAATAAGTTGTAGAAATCAAATGCAACAAGCAACTAATCAAGAAAATGATGATGTTAGTCGGCTGTTGCACGTTTTGTGGTCGTAAATGGTGTTTATGCCACATTTGTAAGTGTCCCCTTTATCGGACCACCCATACACCATCGTCTTTATCCTTTCAAAGTTCTTGCATCTAATGTTCAACTTGCATACGTTTCCTTAAAGCATAAATCCCTATATGATGCAACATTTTATATATATTCTTCCTAGAGAGTTTGTAATATGAAGTCTAACTATAGAGACAAAAGAAAAGAACAAATTTTGCTTAAAGTCATTTGATTGTGGACAACTTTACACCTCCAATGCCTTGACCACAGTGGTGCAATAGAATAACTTGGCTTTATCAATTTCCATGATGTGAAATAACTAATATTATTGCAATGTACTTGGTTAATAATATTGTTTTAGAAAGAGTCATTGGAAGACATTTTGTGGCAATTGACAACCTGCAAGGTCAACTACTCGTTATTGTTCTTTGAACTGTAATCGGAATCTATCAGTTCTCATGATGTGAAATAACTGATACATTATTTTCAACGTGTAAATTGAAATTTGTATTAAACAGAGTCATAAAAAGCATTTGTGGTCTATTGCAAGGTCAAATGCTCGTCATTTTTTATTTTTTATTTTTGCATTGTGACAAATGATATGTCAATTGTACATGGTGTTCTTTGCACAATGATGGATCTAAACTTAAGTATCACTTTGTAGATGAATATGTATATCTATACCAAATTTTATGATTAACCAACACAAGTAGCATCATAAAGAAATGTATAAGTTTTCTTAATAGCAACTCATACTCATTTAATTTTACTTTTAAGTCTACATTTCATAAAACTTGAACTTTTAATCTCTTATGAATAGACACATTTTTCATACTCCTAAATACCACCAGGCCAAATATTCTATTTGTTAAATAAATGTATTAAAGATCTTCAAAGTGCTGTATTTACGATCAAAACTAGAAGAATCTACCATATCAAAGAATTTTCTCATGTTCTAACGAGCTATTACAAATATAGCATCGCTATATATATCAAGCTCATATTGAAAGACTTATAAAACATACTTAGCTCTATTATTTTTTTCTAAAAAGGATTGAAATGAAATGTTGACAAGAAAGATAATATAGAATGAATTACTTATTAAATACTATTTATAATTTTAAATAATATTTAGTGTGCTAACTTTATAATAATAATTTTAAATTTGACAACCACGCAAAGCTTTAATCATTTAATTGCACACTCAATTTTATCTTATCTCTTACTAATAAATAAAAATAAATCTGGATACTTGTCACCATTATAGGACATCTAATAATTGGTTTTTCCGCTTCTCTCTCCTCTTAATTATTAATGCTATAATAGTTATATATTAACTAATAACTATCCATAATTAAAATTTTAAATATAAACAAACAAACTAACAAACAAACATGTATTTCAAATTCCATAATTAAAATTTTAAATATGTTAACTTTAAATTTTTGAATATCAAATATATGAATTTATTCAATCAGTATAATACATAATATTTAAGACATAACTTTTTATATTATAAACCATGTAACAGTACATTTATTTGGTCCGTGTATCACACGGGATTGTAACCTAGTATTACTACTATAATAAATAGTAACTAAATAGATTACTTAGCACAATTATAAACTATGAAAGTTTTTTTTTCCTACCAAACTACTTTCACTTCTTTTATAGCAATTAGCAATTAAAACAATAATTTATTCACTTCTTTTATAACAATTAGCAATTAAAACAATAATTTATTCACTCTTTTATAATTACCATTTCAAATTATGTTTATGTAAAAAAAATAATTTAATGTTGTTTAATTTACTTCTCATTTGCAAATTAAAATATATTTCAATTTATGTTTATGTAAAAAAATAATTTAATGTTGTTTAATTTACTTCTCATTTGCAAATTAAAAAATATTATATATATCATACATCCCGATACTATTTTATATAAGTTATTTCGGTAATTAAAGTATATACCGATTTATTATTTATATTTTTTGTTATTTCAAACATGTGTTCTATACTATTTTTTTATTAAACTAGTAATCATAAAAGACAATAAAGTTCCAAAGGAGGATTCAATTGAAGGCACGTCAACCTCGGTGAGTCCTGTACCCTATAGTTTTACATGGGTATGGAATAAATAAAATATATTAAAATTATTAATTTTATAATATTTTATTTTTTAGATGTTATTAGTTATTGGTGAAATAAAAATATAATAAGTATTTAAAAGTTATAACAGATAATGAAATTAAAAATTATTACTTTATATTTAAAGATAAAATGTGTCTAAAATCATATAATTTAGTATGTATTAAAAAATTATTAAAATAATAATATTTATATTTTAAATGTTTAATAGTTTAGTTTACTTATTTACAATAATTATCATTTAATATGAGAGAGACAATAAACATAAATATAAATATATTTGTTTTAACATATTTTCGTAAAAAAAAAGGAAAGTCAAATTGATTGTTTTTAAAATTTTCGTATTTATTTATTATGAGAGAGGTGCGGGAAAATATTTTTTTGATATGCTAGAATGATGACACGTGTTCTTTGATATGCTAGAAAGATGACACGTATCTTAGAAAAAAAAAATTATTTGTTATAGATTTTTCTTAATATTTGATTTAGTTTCTTCACAATTTTTAAAGGTCTAACTAAACGTACACTCTATGTCAAACTTTAATCTATAAAAGTGCCACACTAGCCACACATATGACTAAATTAACCAGCATTTATTCGATTAAGCACGAAAAAAATTGAAATCATGCTTACAACCGAAAAAAAAGTACTTTAATTAAGATTGATGAAGTCTTCCATATAAAAGCTCCAAATCCCTCTTCTAAGCCGTCTAAAATTTGTCCCCTAAGCCCGGGAGTTAGTGTCTTAAAACCGCGAGGTTGTAATAAAAAAAAACTCATATTTGTAGGGATGTTAGTTACAGTAAAAACCGCACGTTGATACAACTCAGTTACAAATTTACTATGACCGTCTTGAGATTCTAGATAGAATATGTCTCATGTGACCGCGAAGCATTCTTTTGCAAACCGAAAACGACCGTCTTGAGTTTCTTAACAACGTCCAAAAACCATTTCCCAAGCTTCTTTTATCATTGAAAATATTTCTAAAACTCTTAGTTATCCCCGCAATCTCTCTATGCCCACAATAAACAATCCACAATAAATTTCATTGCACAAAAGCATATAATTCATGTAGAAAATATATTTTGGATGGGATAAATGCATGAAAGCAATAAAAATGGTGGTTAAAACGTGATAAGTAGTGCATAAAAATGCTCCTAACATAGAGTTTTAGTATCAAGTGTGGACTTGTCGTGTCTTCTGTTTTCCTTCCGCTTATTTATCATGTGAAAGTTTTTTAAAGTGTCATTATTAGGTACTATAAGAATCGTTATCCGTGTTATATTTTTTAAACATAAAGTTCAAATTTAATTTTGTTATACATCAACTCTCTGTATCTATGCTATTTTATAATGCAACTCTTTAGGACATTTTTGGTATTTCAACCAACTTACAATTTTTAAAACGGATATATATCATTATGACTTGTTTATTATAATATACGTTTCGATATAAATTTAATCTAAAACTGAGTTCTACGTAATGTTGTACAAGTAATCACAGTAAAAATGTACAAGCCCTTAAAGTTGCTTAGTGGCCGGTTTCGTGATTTTTTTGTTTTCCTCTTATAATTTTTAAAAAATATGATGATTCATAAAATCTAAATTTGTTGTTAAGGTGCTGAATTTTATCAACGTTTTGACATGATTTTTTATCCAAAACTCTGTTGTCAATGTAATTATACGTTTCTTTTGTAATCAAATATTCATATACAAGTAATCGAAATCAAGTGTTATAAACTTTATCATCTTGCGACCAATTGCGGGTTCAGACAAGTATAAGCAAAAACGATACACTAGTTTTGTCGACTATAAGTTCTAGAATGCTTAAATATCTAGAGAAACGTATGGTGGGAAGGTAAAAAGAACATCTTATTGAAGTAAACGATTGTATGTCTTTCTTATGATTTGATTTATTTTAGTAATATTTAAATTAATTGAAAAGAAAATACTTGGTGGATTTTTATTTGTGTATATTACCAATAAAGTGACGAAATTGAGTTGGATAGCGAACGTTCCATGTTGTTTCTCAATTGATTGATTAGCAATAATTAAAATACTTTAACTATTAAGGGAAAGCTAACGTATATCCCATTGCTTTTTACCAACTTTAGAGGAAGGAACTCGCTATATTTGAAAAATATAATTTATTTATTTTTCCATAAAGAAAAAAGAATAACATGGAATTATTTTAATCATGATATTGGTTGTTCCAGGGTGATGTACTTTATTATTTATTGTTCATCAAAAAAAGATTTACGCGCTTTTAATTCATGCACGTTTTAAATAAAACTTGTACCCACATCTATTTAATTACTCATGTATGTAGACATCTGTTTATTTATTTACTTTGTTCGGTCTTTAAAAAAATTTATTTACTTTGTTCTTAAAATAAAACTAGTGACTCGTGTCTTTAGTTTTATGATGATTCGGTTTTAAATAAAATATATATGAACAGGTTAAAAAAACCCAATGCATTATAACGATATATTTAAAATCTAACAAAACATCATGGTGAAAAGCATGTTTCAAAATATAAGAAGTAAAAACACATTATATTATATTAGAAACTCATGTATCATGTTAAACTGTTGATTTTTCTCTTCTATTTAATGAAAGAATGTATTTGACTAGAAATATTGACGGATCCAGGAATTTATTTTAATGTAGTCATTATTTTTAAATGATCCAATTATATAGAAACGGATATGAAAATTGTCAGGTCAATTCAGATTGGTTCAAGTTGTTCATATAATAACAATAAGATACAACAATAAAAAAACCATCGTTAATAGCAAAGATAATTTTTACAAAGTAAAATAAAACATCTTATAGTTGTTCCATATGACTTTCCATTGTTTGAAAATGTTGCATTACATGTTCGACAGAAACTTATTGAATAAACTCTTTTTCAATATAATAAATGTAAGAATCGTTCATGTATCTATCACCCATCGAATTACGCAACTATGTCTTCATATGTTTCATAAACAATTGATTATAAACAATTTCTTAAATGATAAGTCTTGAGTCTTATCTTCCAATCAACAAATCGTCCCTTCTAGCTCTTGAGCTTTAATTGCAATTTGAAAGTTCATTTTCCTAGGGTTTTTTTTTTGCAGCAGACTAATTTAATTTAATTAAATAATGGGCTTTATGGGTATGTAATGGGAGTGAAGTTATTTATTTATTTAATTAATTAGCTCATAGGTATTTTTTTCAACTTTTGGATTTATATGTATTTATTTATCGCTAATGGATTCATCATCCAGATATAAAATGATGTCACTCAAAAAACTCATATACATCTTCATATACAAGCGAAATTCACTATATTCCTATGACTCCGGTCCATTCAAGATAAGTCCGTCCATGACTAGAAATTGTTTGTTTGAGTTTTTATTTTAGTGTCTTATTATTGTTTACCTTTTTCTAAAGTTTTTTATTGTAACTATTGTATCAAAACATAGATAAAAATAATCAAATTGTAACTATATATTTACAAATTAAGAAAACATTATACTCTAAAAGAAATAAAATAAAAGAAAAATAATGGTTATGCTCGCGCAGTGCGGCATCAGTTTTGAATAAACGTAGATAAAAATAAACAATGTAGAATGATAAATTCGGAATTAAGCAAACAGTACACTGTTGTGAAATTTAGCATTAATGAATGCAAAAGCAGGTCAAAAAATATATATGTAAAATATTATATTTAATTTGGCTTGGATTTGAATGTAATTTATATCGAAACTTAGATAAAAATAATCACATAGCAACTTTATATTCGTAACTTAAGAAAATATTATAATTTATAAGTTGTAAAAGGAAAACATAATATGTATAAAGTTTATTATAAACATTAAAATATTATAAATATGAAAATTAAATTTATAAATAAACTAAAGAAATAGGTTTAAAGACTTTTAAATTAAAAAATGCTTAAATCTTTTACACTACTATTATATTAGTTTTCCTTTTTAACATATCCATAAATTCGAGCATATCCCATACCATATTTTTGAACACCCAATATAATTATACCTAATTTATTCCCTAGTTATATTTCTTCTGCTCTACATTACACGCCTACATGAAATTATTGTGATGGTTCGGTAATATCACTTAAAGTAGATAACTCTTGCTTTATTCAAAGTGTTTATTGCATAACTATTTTTGTGTTATATGTAAACTGAATATATGTAAACTAAAGTTTTGGAAATGACGCTAGTGGAAGGTGGTGGACGTCGGCATTAATCAAATTCAAATATGTGGTGGGTGCCGTTCCAAAAATATAGTGGTGGGTAATGGTTACAAATTTAAACAAATTATTTAAAATAGTTAATTAAATGAATTATAATATAATTAATAAAAAAATCAGAGACAAGTTAACTTATAGTTTCGAGCTCTCCTAATATATTATGGCTACTAAAGATATTTTGATAATTATAGTTTTCTTTTGATAATTGTAGTTTTTTTTAATAATTATAGTTTTCTTTTGATAATTATACTAAAGATATTTAAAAGGTTCTTTTGATGATTATAGTTTTCTTTTGCACGGGTCCGATGAATAAAATTTCCTTTTAAGATTTATAAAACTTAGAAATGAAATTAGTCAGAAAGAACTTTGTGTCTTTTTAAAAGAACATGTTATGCATGCATTTTAACTAAATATATTACGATGATGTCCTTTCACCGGTAACACATCGACAATGATGGACATGATTAGGGTTGGTTATGTTTTAGGCGTTACATTTATATAACATAATTCATCTAATTCAATTAATCATCGGTTAGTTAGCTGTCAGCTTTAGATGCAATACAATTCAATATAAACTCAGTTGATAAATCTCTTAATTAGCGTTCTGAACCATATAAATAAACCAAAAATATGTGAATTTATAAAAGGAGGACGAGGGACAAATATCTAATATGTATTTACGTAAACACGAAAGACTTATATGATATATAATATGTTGTCTATAAAATTCTACGACGATTTACTTTGATTAAATTTGGTTACTTATACATCATGTAAGCATATAACGATAACCGAAGCCGGTTATAAAAAGTGAACAATTGCCATCTCAATTTCTTAGGGTTTTTTCATTGATTATGATTCTGTTATCCGACAGTGGAACAATTTACTAAAAATGTCATTTTAGAAGCTTTATATAATATAACTAAAGAAAAAACTAGACACGTTTAACCTTATAAAATATTGATAACTAGTTTTTTATCACCGCGCTACGTCGCAGGAGTCTAGTCTATATTTCCACATACAACGCCGCGTTTCTTTGATCGTTATATGTTCGGCTTGTCGGAAACCATTAAATCAAAGTTGGCAAAACTTAGAAACACTAAACTTTAGTAGCCAAACTAAAAAAAACTCCACTATAAATAACTTAGTAGTCAAACACTAAAATCCTAAACTTTAGTAGCCAAAGTCATACCCAACACGGTTGTCATTTATCTAGCTCGTCAAAAATAAAAAAAAATGAAGTTTGGTAGAGAAACTCAAAGTTTTAAGTTTTAATGACCAAACTCAAAAAAATATAACTTCATTACAAACAGTTTAGTAGTCGAATTTCAAGATAATAAACTTTAGTGGCCAAAATTAAATAACTAAAAGTTATAGCTAAAAGTGAAAATACTTAGAACTATTGTGGTAAAAATCTATAAACTCAAACTATATTATTCATTTCTGATGACAATTAATTATAGAGTAATATTTCTTATGACAATTAATTAATGACAATTAATTATAGAGTAATATTTCTTATGACAATTAATTATAGAGTAATATGTAGGTTTGTTGGTAGTTTTATCTTTTAGATACATAATCAGTGTTATAAATTTAATTAACCGTGACAAATCAAGTGGTGTATATTTTAAAAGGGTAATATAATTTCCTAATATTGTATATATTATATATTCTCATTCTAGTACACTCATTATAGTTATATTAAAATTGGAATCTTAAAGAAACTTGTGGACGTGCCGGAGTGGTTATCGGGCATGACTAGAAATCATGTGGGCTTTGCCCGCGCAGGTTCGAATCCTGCCGTTCACGTTTTCTACTTTTTATATATTTATTATTAATATTACTAATTATTAATTATTTATTTATTTTTTATTTAAGTTTAGTATTAAATAGCAAATAGTAAATAATATATAATTAAATAATACTGATTAATATTACTAATTATCAACTCAACATCAGGAAAACAAAAATTTTTTGGCCGTCATGTAATGGGGTGAAGGTGCAAGATGGTTTGTTTCCTTGCGAGATCGGACGACCAGAGCTAGGAGTGAAACTCCTTGGGGGTGCTTGTTAGGTATCATAATAGTAGAGGGGCTGAAATGTAATTGAGGTTAGTACAGGGGGTTCTTATGACTAATCCTCTAGTACTTAAAGGCAGTCCATGAACGTAATGTGTATCGATGAATTGAATTGGGTTTTACCCTTCTTCTTCTCTGTGTTCTTCTACAAATTCTTCTTATCGATCTTATACTCTTGATTACCAATTGTGTTCGTA
>BJCO01730596.1:0-21118 GCA_018326465.1 Flaveria floridana
GGAAGTCTTGCAAGCAAATGTAAAGAGGTGCACGACCTTGTTGTCGTTAGCTCAACTGTGATGCGGGTTAGCTACCCCGAAGGATGCACACAGGGTCAATCTTTGAGATTGACAATGGGGTGAGCGACTCTGTGTCGTAAAAGACCGAAAGACATGCAATCTTTGAGATTGCTAATGGGGTGAGCGACTCAGTGTCGTAAAAGACCGGAAGACATGCAATCCTTGAGATTGCTAATGGGGTGAGCGACTCTGTGTCACAAAAGACTCAGAAAAATAATGGTAAAAGTACGAAATGAACGATGATGAAGATAATAATGCTATTACCAATGTGTACGTATGATGTATGATCGTACATGAAAGAAAAGAATGGTTCTTATACTAAAGTAAAGTATGTTTTATTATAAAACTAGGACTCACTCAGCAACGCTGATTTTTATGCATTTTTCAGTTGACAGGTAATAGGCTGCTGAGGATGGCACACGGGTGAAGCTACTCGGCGGGCATGACTGACATCCATTCATGTTTTGACAATACTGTTGTTTTGTAATTCATTCAACCAATCTTTTTTGTGACTCATGAACTACGATGTATTGCTTAACAACAGTGTTTATAATGAATGAATGATTTTTGTTAAATTAATTTCGTTGCTTAAATTTATAATATGTAATGTTTTAGGTGAATATTGCTGTGAATGACCAACCGTAAGCGTCCCGGGAATGGGGTCTTACAGTTTAAGCAAGAACCAAGTATCGATCCAATGACACAATAGCTACTATTAATAAACCTTTGTTATTATTTAGCCGGAAAAGATAGATGATTTGGTATTTTTATATTTTAAATTAAAATAAACATAAATAGATAAATATGGATAGAAATCAAGAAAGATAATCAAGCAAAGAGAATATTCCTTAGACTTTGAATCCATCTAGCAAACAATGATAACATACATAAATTCATGATGAGATCATTCTATAAACGTGTAACACGAAAATAGACTAGACCCCCGGTCAAGGCTACCTAATCATATGACTCTTTGGAAAATTAAAACGATGTTAATATAGTAACCATCTAAAGTCATTCCATGAAGAACCAATGATACATTTATGTTGAATATAAATGTGGACTAAACTCCTGTCAAGGTTATTTACTCCTATAATTCTTTGGAAAGCTAATACGATAAACACATACCAACCACCTTGAATCATGTAATGTAAACAAAAACATGAAGTCCTCCAACTTGGGAATATCATACCACGAATATATGAACTACAAATTTACGCTAGTAAACCATAAACACACATACACAATGATATAAGGAATTCACAATAAATGTAATGACCTTTCCAAGCATATACACAAGGATGCACATTTGAATAACAATCATACATGTTCCAATCCCCATCCACTATTCCTAATCAAATGTCATAAATACACATACATACATATATATATTCATGAATAAATACCCTAACACATGCGGTTTTCCAACATGATATGGTCAGATACCTATGAGATTCAACATTTTATTAAGTCAAGCAAACACACATAATCATTGAAGAAGATTCAAGACCATGTTAAAGTCATCAACATAATCATCATTAAAAATCATATGTACATCATTAAAGTTAGCTATGATTCATCTAATATAAATGAATCAAGACTTTTAGCTCATGCTAACTAAAAACACACCCAAGAAACTTGAATCATCAAAAAGATGCATGGTTAGATGAAGAGATTATCAAACCAAATCAAGCTAGATGGGTTGTATGTTGTTAGATTCTTTTTTAGAGTGCTTGATCTTCAATCTTGACTTCTCTTCTTTCAATAGATGCTCAAAATAGGTTTAGGGAGCTAGAGAGAACTAGGGTCTTTAACCCTAAAAGTTGTATGTTTGAAATGATGCTTAATTCAGGTTTAAAAAGTGAGATATGCGCCGAACATGACCATGCCGTAAAGTGGCATGGCCATGTCGAGCATCAGACATGTAAAGCTTGAATTGATCCTGATATGGCCATGTTAGAATTCGACATGGCCACGTTAGTAGCCAATTTCACTTATTTCTTGAGTTTTTCATCAAATTCATCAAGTCACCATCCAAACTTACAAAATTTATATAAAACCCGACTAAATATTGTTCCAAATGAATTTGTAACAAAAAAACATTCAAAACGGGGGATAATATGCATTATTAATATGAATAATTTTAAGCATATCAATATACATATATTTCAATAATACATGTTTAATTTTTAGTTTCGCATATACTATTTGATGTATCATTTGTTAAGATCCTATAAATGTTTGATACATGAGTTTTTTTTGTAATTCTATTTTTTAGGGCTTCAATAGTATCAGTATTTTGTAATTTGCATATACTATTTGCTGCATCAGTAATTGATAAGTAAGTATTCTTATTTTCTTAAGAAATGTATCAGTATTTTGTAGTTCGCATATACTATTTGATGCATCATTTATTTAAATGATACATAAGTATTATCATTTTCTTCAGAAATATATCCATATATTTTTAAGACATATGTATTGTCTTACGGTTTTGTAAGTAAAAATATTATGTGGTTTCAACAATTGTATTACTATGCTCTTTTTATGTTCGCAGGGTTCTAACTTTTAGAACTGATTATCTGTCCCATACACTCATCCAAGATTAATGGTTTTTTTGGTAGCTTTTTAATTAGTTCATTAAGAGACAATCTCTATATGAATCAGATGTTAAGTATGTTTGGTTCATTTAAAATTAAAACACCTTTTAATAGTTTAAGTGGTTTTTTAATATGTAAGTTTTAAAAAGACTTAATTACACGGGTAGTCATTGTGGTTAGGCCTGATTTCACTTTTCATCAATAACTTTTAGAAATTACAAGGTTCGTCCAAAGTTGGCACAAATGCAACAAGCTTGATCCCTGAAATGGATGGACGTTAACTTTGATCGTTAAGTATATGTAAAATGACTAAAATACCCCTTTGTATTAAAAAATATGTTACCTCGTGACTATCCCACCTCACTTCATCTTCTTCCTTTTTACGGTTAGCTCTAAATCAACAACCATTGTCGCCGCTAAAAAACCATGAACTGGCTACCGCCACCGTTAACAAAACATGAACCTGTCACCTCCACCATTGAAAAAACATGAAACGACAGACGACCACCACCATCGGGAGTAAACCCTTCATATTTATCTCTTCTGCTACCATCATCTTCATAGGAAAGGGCGCCTGTTGGTGGTGCCACCGCCTCGGCGTAGAACCTAGAGGGTCGCCTTCTCTTTCAACTAAGAAAAATCAGCCACTCGTAACCCATCGAGGCCTGAAGTCCATGCTAGAGACTGAAACCATTATTTGTGTAAAACCGATGAAAGTGGATGGAGTCGTCGGAGGATGATGATGTCGTCAGAGGTGGATGTTGGTTTATAGCATTGTCGGAGGTGGATGGTGAATGGCGTCATCAGAGGTGGACGTCCTATAGCCATCGAAGAACCGAGAAAACATCCACCATCTTTATTTGTGTGAAATTGATGGTGGTGGATTGAGTCGTCGGAGGTGAACGGTGTGGACGGAGGTGGACAACGTCGCCGGAGGCGGACGATGGTAGATGGCATCGCCGTACGTCGGTAGTAGATGGCCTACTAAATTGAGATTTTTGATTTTTTTTGTGTTTTTTAATTTAAATGGTAGTATTGCCATTTTAAGAAAAGTTGACTGAAAAGTTAACGACCATGCAACTTAGGGACTCATCATGTTATGTTCGCATAAATTATTATACTAACCTTATAATTCTAGAGTTAAGTTTAATTTTACTCCTCAAGTTTTGTTAAAAATAACTATTTTCCTCCAGAATATTAAAAACATTAATTTACCTCCAAAAGTTTTATCGTTTGTTTCAACTTTATTCAAGATGATAAAACTTTAGGAGTGAAATTAAAACAACATATAAAATTTTTGAAAGTAAATTGATGTTTTAAATTTTTTTTTTTTTAAAAAGTTCTTTTAGTCACACTATAAGATGTAAAATAATTTCTAAAAGGTTGGAATCAGAGCATAGGACGGTCTAAAACCTATAAAATACATTTTCCCACAATTTTCCCCAGGGTCTCGCACAATATTTTCTTTCGATCAGTCTCACAGAGTCACAGACGAAGAGAAATGGCGAACACACAGGTTTTGAAAGATTGGTTTGACCGAGTTGACTCTGACAAAGCAGGAAGCATCACAGCAATTCAACTTCAGGTTCTTGCTCTAACCTCTTTCGATCCCACAATTCTTTTATTTTCTCTATAAAAATTTGACCTTTTTTCATATCTTCAGAGGGCTCTTGCTGTTGGAAATCTACAATTTCCCATCACAATCGTTCAACAAATGATCAGGTTAGGCATAAGAGTCCGCTACAAACCTTCTTTGTATAAGTAAATCTTATGTTGAATTTCAAATTGGTGATTTTGACCAAATCTTTATGTCTTGTCTGCTGCAGGATGTATGATTTTGACAGAAATGGAACCATGAGTTTTGAAGGTACAACCCATATCTTGAGTGTTTGATGCAGCTTATTATGTTAAGCTTTATGAATATTCGGGTTACTTCCCCCATTCTTTAATTAGTAGGTGAATTGTGTTGGTGATTTACTGATTCTAGTATCATCAACATATTTTAATGTATGTGGCTTTGCAAATAAGAACAAAGGATTTCAAGTGAAGTTATAATGCAGATTAGGAGATGTTGAGACTGGAGTAATGCTTGTATTAACTTAACTGGATCCTTAAACTATGATCAAGTCTATAATTGAAGTTTATACCGACCCAATAAATGGCTGGCATACCAAATGTTGATCAACACCGGACACATTTGTTGGTCAGTGCATACATATGTTAGGTAGTTATGGCATAGACATAGTGTAATCTTTTTAAGGTCTGGCATTTCCGAGGCAGTCACCAATCTTATTACTTATGCACTTGTAACCGAAGCCCATGTGTTAGCTGTTTGGAAATGATGTAACTTCAAGAAAATAGTTAGAACAGAAATATATCTGTCACAAATGACAACCATGGTAGATTGGTAGTTATAACAACTTTTCTTGCCAAAAGTGAAAAGTGCCACATTCTCTGCTAAAAGAATGTAACTAGATGTGACTAACTTTTATGAAGAGTTATATAAAAGGTGCATCAGTTGAATATTCACATAATACTGTTTCTATATTTATGTAAGAGTATATCTTGATCTTGGAAATACTGTGAGTTATACAAAATACTTAGAAATGAATTGGAACATAAACTAGATATGAATGGCTTAATTGAATACAGGGATGTCATTGGGTCGGGTATGGGACTAGTTTTGGTTGTTCTAGTCTCATACTCAAATTTAAAACCGTGTCTAATATTCGGCAGATACACGTTATTCAATACCCATAGGCCATAGGGTACACAAGTATGCTTGTATTAGGTATGCTTGTTTATGATCTTATGTGGTTACATATTACATGTTAGGATGCCCAATTTCCGAAACCTAATTTTAGAAATACTTCAACAACTAAATTTAAAAAATTAAACACTCAACTTCACTTCTAATAATTCTATAATTTCATTAAATTTCAAGTTTTTAACGGCTTCAACATACTTTCTATTATATAATATTTTAGTTATATGGCATATTAGTATATTCGGGTAAGCAGGTTGGGTAATTGGGCGGGTATCCCATATCTATCCTAGACTCGTGAAATTTCTAAAATTAATCCCATACCCGAGTACCCACCCCATTACCCCTACCGAATGTTTTAGGTTTTGGGTTTTTTCATCCCTAAATGAATATAAGTTCTAATAAAGCTTCATGCTCCAAGTTATTTGGGCATTTATTGTTTTTCTAGGATAGATCTAATTAGAATTTTATTGGAAATAGCATATGATATTCTAGAGTTGTCCATTAAATTTCAAAGAAACATCGCAAATCAAGTCTGGAATACAAATCGACTCATTAGGGTTCCAAGATTAAGGTGTGAAGAAGATGCTTCTTACATTTAGTTTTGACAATTATCTTGTTATTATTTTGAAGATTGTGGCATATTTCACCTTTGGGCAAACTTTAGGCCATCTGGTCTATTGGCGTGGACTTTATGACACTTGTAAGATACAAACCTCAGAAGTCAACTATTTTGCACAAGTAAAGACATTATACATGAATTGTCATTTTAAGTGATTTTAGAATTTGTTATAGTATTATCTTTATCTAAAGTGTTCAGATAACTCTGGGTGAAAGTTATAATCTGCTTAAAATTTTCTGAAGTAGATTTTGCTATAAGTGGGCATCTTACTCTCTTTTTGACTTATTTTCTCTCTTCCTCTCCTCAGAGTTTGTGGCTCTTAACAAATTTCTTCTAAAGGTTAGAACTTTTCTATGTTGTACTCCTGCTATTCCGGATGTTCTGATAAGGTCGCACATCAAACTTTTTTATGTCAAGAAAACAGCGTTAAATCTAGAGTTTTTCTTGGTACATGATAAAACCACAGTTGATTTCACATGTACAGATGTACTATAGATAGCCAGAAAATATATGCTATTTTGTCACCATATCCATAAAACTTTGTACTTCAAAAGTTTATAGGGTTGACCCAAAAGTCAAAGTTTGAAAAGTTTTCGTAACAGAGGACCTTCTTGATTGAACTAGTTTTGCTTCCTTGTAAGTAAGCTAGATAGTTTAGCTGCATATCCTGATACCAAATGTTGATATGTCAGTGATGTCATGAAACTATTCACCAAAGCTTTAATGCTACTATACTTGTTTGACGATGTCACATAATCATTAGATGATTATCATCTAATGTTAAAAGCTGATGTATCTGTATCGCACATTTCAAAGGTGGATTAAATCATGTATTTATGGTGGTAAATGCAAGAATATGTAGCATTTCAAATCATTATACTTGGCAATTCGTTTCCAATAATCATCATAGTTGTAAAAGTTCATATAAAGTAACAGCATTGGCAAAAAAATAACGGGAGAAAGTCTTTGCTATGCTGAAAACTTATGATTAGATTCAACTGGAATACTCATATATACACACTCTGCAATTTAAATTGTTTCTGAATCTAATGGAAATTTGAAAGCATCTGACTAGAATCCATTGACTTCTGATCAGGTTCAACAAGCCTTCTCAGATTTGGAGAGGTACGATATTCATGTAACTTTGACTGGTTTAAAACATTGACATCATTTCTTTAGTTGGGCATCCATGTTTTACACTTTTACAGATCACATTTTTACAAAGATTACATTGCATGATTTTGTTGTTAATTGTTCTTTGTTTGTTTATCACATCTATATTCTTTTGAACTTCATTTTTTGAATTTATTAACAATCTGCGCTAGGATATCACCTTTTGCTTAGACTCAAGTAACAACTTAACACTAGTTATGTCTTTGCTCGATAGGGGTCGTGGGTGTCTTGTTCCTGATGAAGTCTATGAGGTAAGATCACTGCCCCTTATATAACCTGTCAAAATGGAAAAGGAAAAAAACTTAGAGGTTGTTTTCTGCTCTAGAACTGAACTTAACAAATATCTAAATGACCTTTTTCTTTTCCTAATGTGGAATAGATGTAGCATTGATCAGTCACCTTGTTTCCTTTCCTTATATTTAGGCTACAATGTGTGACTTTGACGCTCTCTTTCTTTCTTTCTTTTTTTTAATAATTTCAAGGTATGATGTTACCTTCAATTTGACTTGTTATGAGATCTGTGTTCTCTGCTTTCTTGTTTTTTGAAAACAGGCATTGCTGAAACTTAACATGCCTATGGATTCTCCAGCATTTTACACAGTCTGTGAGGTACGGATGTATATTATCTTATAATTTTATGTACTATACATTCTTAAGGGGAAAGACCATACTTCTGATAGGAACCAAGGTAGTTTTTATTGGTAACAAAGAAACTACCAACAGAACAATCCTTATTCCAGTAAGTTTCACCATCTTCAAATCTACCTGATCTACCACCTGATTTGCTTCTCGTCATGGCATGAGTTTTGAGGGCAGCAACATCCTCTTTTAGCGATTCCATAGACTCCAATCAGGTGGCTATCGCTGTGAGTTGCATAGCATCAGGATCGGTCTCAGCCCCGTTGCCTTCTGGCTGCTGATTGTCAGTGCTCCGTGTAGAAGGTGCCATCTTCGATTTCCTGGCAATGGAACCAAAAAGATAGAATCTAGGAAATTAAGCAGGTGATTAGATTGAACTGGAATAGAAGACCCAATTCTAAACAGGCAAGGTCTCCAATTACATACGAATGATAATGAAAACATGAACAATAACAAAAGAAAATTCAAAGCCTGCTACTTCTATTCCTGACAGTTCCCAATTGCTCCTGAATACTAGCTTGTGAATTGCTCCCCCACTAAAGCATTTTCCCGCTAATCTTTGACTAAATGGGTCATGGATATACCTGAGAACTGAATTGAATTGCCCCATTTCAGCTTCCTTGACCCGCTTCTGCTTTCTCGAATACACCTTTAGCAGAGGTATATCATTTTTTCTATTTAATTGTTAACAGAAGGAATAGCATCATAAACCTAACCTAAATGATAGGTTTTTGCTATTAATTTCTGTTTGTCCCCATTCCCTCCTGATTTTGAAGCTCATCATATGCTGCAGAACAGATTAACAGGCATTGTTGTGTGATATTTAAATGTTTGCTTTTAAAGCTCATCATATGCTGGATCTTAATCTTTGATTTTATTTGTTCTGATGATTTACAGAGCTTTGATAAAGAAAAGAACGGAATATTTCGGCTGGATGACTTCATGTCCCTCTGCATCTTTGTACAATCTGCTCGGTAAGCTGATCATACATCCTTGAAGTACGAGAAGTTGTTATTACATAAAGAACATCAATATGAAGAAATAACGGATATATCTCCTTTTTTCTTACTCTATCCAATATGCTAGTGATATTCTGCAATTTCGATGGCTAAAGTGCTAAACTAAATATACGAGAATATGGTGAACCAAAACTAATTGATGTGATAATTTTCAAAGAAAAGTCCAGATTTGTAGAACCGTCCTTTAATGTAGCATCATTCTAATAACCCAACCTCTTCTGAACTCAAATGATGCATGAAATCCAAAACCCTTGAACTACAAAGAAAGCAAGATGACATGATCTTCCGTGATAACTCAACTTTTTACCATTTAGATAAATGTTGGTTATATGAAAGTAGCACCTTTGGAATACAAGAAAGAAAAAATAGTTAAATGAAGGCGTCACAGCTAGGTAGAAGAGATAATTGCTAAGCCAGTTAGAAATGCAACCACCATTTGTAATCTTGTGAAACCCAAATTAGTTCCATCCCTAGAACTGATGAAGTAAAGGAATAACCCTAAAAAATATACTGATTTAAATATGTAAAGCTTATTGCAAACACACCTGTTTTCGGGTAGAAGCTGGACACCATAATAAGTAAATCATTCAGAGTCATTAATAAAAGTATTTAAGTTTATTAGTGAATGTTTGTCTTGGAATTTCTTATGATAATGGTTTTCTTAATTTTCTACTTTGTTTCTCTAGGACTTATTTAATTCAATCCTTGTAGCAATAACCCAACATGTAACTCGATATATGCAAGAACATAGTGGAATTATTCAATTTACGCTTGTGGATTTGGATCCTTCATTTATGTTAGACTTCTTGTTAGGGAGAGAATAGTAACAAGAAGAAGGAACACAATCTGAACTAACTCGCATCAGTTAGCTCAACTCCTTTTATTGAATCGACCGTTATGTTCGTTACAAACTACTCAACAATTACAACTGAATCCTTCAACTATCGGCTAATATGCAAAACACCCCCCTCAACTATCTAAACAATACTAATCATGACTAACAATACCCTCCCCTAAACAAAATTTTTGTCCTCAAAAATGAAAGGAGGGAAAACGTAATTGAAATTCATCTAAAAACTCCCAAGAAGCTTCAGTGATCGGTAAATCTTGCCAGTGAACAAGAACTTGAATTGCCAGACGATTGCGACGTTTAGCCAATCGGCGATCAAGAATGGCTCTTGGTTGAAGTGTGAAATGAGAAGCCATAGGTAGAGGAACAACCGGAGCATGCTGACCATGAGCCTTCTTCAATTGGGAAACATGGAAGGTGGGGTGGATTAGTGAATCATTCGGAAGATCCAACCGATAAGCAGAAGATCCAAACTTTTCTACGATAAAAAATGGACCATAAAATCGAGCAGATAATTTGGGGTGTCGATGGAGTTTCAAAGAAGTCTGGATAACAGATTGGAGTTTAACAAAAACCCAATCTCCCACAGAGAAGGTGCGTTCCGAACGATGGGCATCAGCGAATTGCTTCATGCGATTACGGGCCATCGCAAGATGTTGCTTGAGAAGCTGGATCATTTGTTCCCGATCACGATGTAGATCCTCAACTGCCATAACTGTAGTGTCGGATGAAATATATGGCAGATGGATAGGAGGTTTAAACCCAAATAAGGCTTCAAATGGTGACATGTGGATGGCCGAATGATAAGTGGTATTATACCACCATTGAGCAAGAGGAATCCATTTAACCCATTGTAATGGAACATCCATAGTCATGCATCTCAAGTAAGTTTCCAAGCATCGATTTAGAACCTCAGTTTGCCCATCGGATTGAGGGTGATAGGCACTAGAAGTTGCTAGCTCAACACCTTGAAGGCGCATAAATTCCTTCCAAAAACTGCTCATGAAAACCGGATCTCGATCAGAAACGATTGTCAATGGATTACCATGCAGCTTAAAAATATTGTCAAGGTAAACTTGAGCTAAAGAAGCTGCCGTATAGGGATGAGCTAGAGGAATGAAATGGCCATATTTAGTTAACCTATCAACGATCACCCAAATAGTATTCTTCCCATGAACCTTAGGTAAACCTGAAATAAAGTCCATAGAGATATCGGTAAAGATCGATTGGGGAATAGGCAAAGGGTTAAGTAACCCAGGAGTAGCAACAGTTTCATACTTTGCCCTTTGACAAATCAAACACTGCTTGATAAATTGATGAATATCCTTAGAGCAGCCCTTCCAATAGAAAAGTTCTCTGAAGCGAGCTAAAGTTGGTTTAAAACCGGAGTGTCCACCCAAGGGTGAAGCATGGCACCAAGAAATAATCTCCTGTTGTAAAGTTGGATCCTTTCCAATCATCAACTTACCCTTCCTGGTCAAGAGATGCCCATTCCAATGGCGATTCTTGATAACTTGACCGGATTGAAGTTGAGAAATAAGTTGTGAAAGAGTAGCATCATTAACCCAAGATTGTTTGATTTTCTCTAACAAAGGAGACCCCAATGAGCTAAGAGTCATTTGAAACAATGCCAACCCAGATACCCGAGATAAAGCATCAGCTACCTTGTTTTCACACCCTTTCTTGTATGTAATTTCATAGTCATAGCCCATCAACTTGGAAAGCCAAGTTTGTTAAAGAGGAGTAATGATCTTCTGGCTTAGCAAGTGTTTTAAACTCTGCTGATCAGTCTTGATTATGAAATGTTTGAGAATCAAGTAATGGTGCCAAGTCTTTACAGCAAGCAGTATGGCTAAAAGTTCCTTCTCATACACAGATAATGCTTGTTGGCGGATTGATAAAGCTTTACTAATGAAGGCGATAGGGTGACCCTCCTGCATCAACACAGCCCCTAAACCTTTAGCTGAAGCATCAGTTTCAACAACAAATGGTTTAGAAAAGTGGGGGTAATGCTAAGACGGGAGAAGAACAAAGAGCAGTCTTTAATGCATCAAAAGCCACTTGAGCATTGGACTGCCAATGGAAAGCATCTTTTTTTAGTAAGTCTGTCATAGGCTTGGCAATAGATCCAAATCCTCTTATAAACCGCCTGTAATATCCAGCTAGGCCCAAAAAACCCCGTAGTTGTTTGACATTGATAGGTGTAGGCCAATCTCTAATAGCTTCAATTTTCTTAGGATCAGTAGAGACTCCTTGACCCGTAATAATATGGCCTAAGTATTCAACTGAAGCACCCCCAAATGAACATTTGGATTGCTTTGCTTTAAGTTGATGTTGTCTCATGATGGTTAATACCTCATACACATCCAACAACTGCTGCTGCCAAGAAGCACTGAGGATATCATCAAAGAAAACCAATGTAGTGCGCCTCATGACTGGTTTGAATATAGAATTCATCAATGATTGGAAGGTGGCAGGCGCATTAGTAAGGCCAAAAGGAAGAACCAAAAATTCATAGTGGCCCTGATGAGTCTTGAAAGCGGTTTTGTGGACATCATCCTCATGCATTCTAATTTGGTGATAGCCGGACCTTAAATCCAACTTAGAAAACACTGTGGCTCCCCCTAACTCATCGAGCAACTCTTCAATTAAGGGAATTGGAAAGCTATCTTTAACAGTGGCTTTATTGAGCCTCCTGTAATCCACACACATTCGAGTGGTACCATCTTTTTTCTTAACCAGCACTACTGGAGCTGCAAACGAACTAGTGCTGTTTCTTATAACCCCCGAATCCAACAATTCTTGAGTCATTTGTTCAATAATATCCTTCTGAGCACTAGGATATCTATAAGGTTTGAGGTTGAGATTAATGGATTCATCTTTCAATTTAATCTTGTGATCACAAGATCTTTTTGGAGGTAAACCTTTAGGTACCTCAAAGATGTCATTAAATTGAGATAAAAGTTGAAGCATTTGCTCATTGAGTGAAGTGGATTGAATAATTGGGTTATGTTGTAATGTGCCCTCGGAATGTAGACTGAATAAGTGTGCTTGTACTACTTGAGGATTGTTATTCAATAGCGTAGTCATTTTGTGCATAGTGCACAAATTGACTCCTTGATTGGAAACCCCCTTCAAAATGAACGGTTGGTTATTGACCTTAAATTCCATAGTTAGGGATTTAAAATTCCATACTATGTCATTCAAGGTTTGTAACCACTGTACTCCCAAAACTACATCATAGTTGCTTAATGGAATGACCAACATATCAGCTTTAAACCAAGTACCTTGCATGGACCATTGGAAATCTTTGCAAAGTTGGCCGCAAGAAAGTGTATTGGCATCGGCAATAGTAACTGAAATGGCTGAGATGGTCTTCATGTGACCATTGAGTTTACTTGCTAATTGTTGATCAACAAAATTGTGGGTGGATCCACTATCAATCAATATTTGCAAGGGACGTGTACCAAGTGCACCCACTACCTTCATTGTAGAGAATGAAGGCAGTCCCATAATTGCATGCAATGAGATATGAGGTTCTTGCACTACTGGTTGTTCAACATCTTCATTTCTCACCTCACCTTCATCATCGGCTTCATCTATGACTTCAAACAAGAATAATTGCTTGGCATTAGAACACTTATGCCCTGGTGTGTATTTTTCAAAACACCAAAAGCATTCTCCTCGTGCTCTTTTGTCATCAAACTCCTTACTAGTTAGTCGCTTAGTAGTACGAACAGCATTCACCGGATTGGCTTTAATGGGAGGTGTAGGGAGTAATGGTAGTTTAGAACCCACTCTAATAGGCAAAGATTGATAAGGTTTAGAATTAGGCCTGAATGAAGATTTACTTGCATTCACAGTTAAATTGGCCTGATTCTGAAGCCTTGCTAATGAGTGTGCTTCCCTCAATAGCTTGGGTTTGAATAATCGAACAAAACATTTAATATCAGCCTTTAAACCTTCAATGAATAGACTTACAGCATACTCTTCGGGTATATCCACCTTGTTCAATAGAAGATCAAATTTATCACAATAATCTTCCAAATCATCCGCCTGATTCAAAGCCTTCAGAGCACCCATAGCATCTTCGATCAATGTGGAAGCAAACCTTGCTTGTACAGATCTCATGTATTCTGTCCAAGGAATCTCAGAAACTGAAGTTCCTCGAGATTTAACAAAGTTATTGTGCCATTGAACCGCTCGTCCTTCTACATGTACTGCTGCGTAACGAACCTTCAATCATTCCGGAGTCTCATCGATGGCAAAAAAGTGTTCACATCGTTGGATCCAACTCTCGACATCCGAACCATCGAATTTAGGGAATTCGACTCTCGAAAAACGATTATTGCTACGAGTCAATCTCGTATCTTCATCGTCTCTAGTTTTATTAGCACCTCCGTTCACCGTCTCCTCACGAATCGATGAACTAGAAGAACTAATCAATTGCAAATTCTTGATCACTTCACCAATTTGCATCTTCAACGAAGCCATTTCCGCTATCAATTGGTTTTTCATGTTGAACATCTCCACTGCTTGTTTCTCCGAAGCAGTTTTGATCCCTTCCAACTCAATTCGATTCTTCTCAGCTGCAGACTCCAATCGAAGAAGAGTTACCTCATGCTCCTTGATCGATTTCTCGATCTCTTGACTTCTAGTCGACATTGAATCAGATTCAATCGTCGTTGATAGGATAGTGGTAGCCGGATTCAGAACTTCCGATGAAGATCGGTAGCTCTGATACCAAACTGTTAGGGAGAGAGTAGTAACAAGAAGAAGGAACACAATCTGAACTAACTCGCATCAGTTAGCTCAACTCCTTTTATTGAATCGACCGTTATGTTCGTTACAAACTACTCAACAATTACAACTGAATCCTTCAACTATCGGCTAATATGCAAAACACCCCCCTCAACTATCTAAACAATACTAATCATGACTAACAATTCTCTTGAATCATCTTATTTTCCTGATCAAATCACCAAATTATGCATACTTTGCATGGACACTTGTTGAAAACATTGCCATAAAGCTTGCCATATATTACTTTGTTTTTGCTGCTTAGATTCACATCATTAATGCTATCAGCCTATCAATATTGATTCTAAATTTGGGTATGGTCTTAAAATAATATATGCAGGAACCTTTTTAATTCTTTTGACACTAGCAAGCAGGGCAGGGTTACTCTTGACCTTAATCAGTTTATCTACTGCAGTGAGTCTACCTTTTCCTTTCTTTTTTTTATTTTTTTCTTTTCTTTTTTTTAACCTTCTTTTAGTTTGGTTTAATGCTATCTGCATATATGTACAATGAATGAGCTTCATGCTTGTTTGAAAATTCTTTGCAGCTGCAAATTGTAGAATATGAAGCCTGCATTATGTCAATACCCCAGGGAATTACAGCCACATCCCACAAATGTGTTTGATTATCCACAATTCGATGTTCATATATTTGTATTTATTATGATTCACATAATAACATTCTGATTATTGTTGGAACGATATCTAGGTTTTGATTTCTGTGTGCAACAAGCAAAATAGACTGTTATAAATAATCTGATCATTCATGGCTAGGTTTATTTCAAATTTTGGTTTGATCATCCAAACTTCTTGCATGATACACATAATGTGAGTAACCATCTGACAAACTGACTACATATTAAAATGTCAAACCTTTTAGACAAAAATGTTTTGGCAAAAAAGTTACCATTTGATCTGAGTGACCTGACATGTTCTTTTTAAGCCCACACCAAACTGAAACCAAAATTTTTGGTTATCCGTTTGTATTAATTGATCGGTTTTTGGTTAATGCATTTATAGCATGGGTTTTGTCTGGTTATGAATTGGTTAACCGATGCTCTGCTGATGCTGCTATGTTCAGAAGCAGTAGATATGATCCATTTTGTTGTGATTTTGCTGCTGCTATGTTGAGCATTGGCTATTTCATGATCATCCTCTGATGCCCTACTGCTTCATGATCAAGTCTACTGCTTCTATTGACCTAAGAACAAATATTGAGAAATCTAAAGCTTGGTTTAGTATTAATCTTCTAAAATGGCTGTATTATGTCATATTGTATGCGTGTCGTCGTTTTCTTTCGTGTTGCACCCATGACATTCATGTGTTGTTGACTTTCTTTGGTCAAACGTTACTAATTCTATTGACATTTGACTGGTTTTGGTTTAAAATTAAACTTTTGATTAACTTCTAAGTATCTTGTGCTTATTTCAAACAAAAGAATCATGAGAAATAGTTGCTATAATCCATTTGGTGAGTACCCGACTTAAAACAAATTGATACTTTTTTCCAAATTGGCTCGTTTGACCTGAAACTATGATGGGTAATATGTAACCTAACACCCATATGACAGCCTTATTAATGATCATCTGAAGATAACAATTTATTAATGGAAGACAGTTAAGAATCATTCATGTTACAGATGATTATAAATGATTAAATAATTTTCAAGGTTTTCCAATAACTGGATTGTCACAATGATTCAATGTAGAAGATGGAAATATCCTTATTTAGCTTATTAACCATATAAGGTCAGATCTTAGACTACTGCTCGGAGCTGTCCAGTCAGCAGTGCGTGTTTTCGGTGTTGTGATAGAACTGATGGAACTTTAATTGCCTCTATTCGTGACGCCAGGTCAACACCATCAGGTCCCCCTTGTTGACCAACTGCATTCAGTATTGTCTGCAGAATTTGCAGCGGATCACCATGGCTGACTATTAAGATGGTACATCTGCAACATCAACATAAAAGGATATTAATCTTGTTTGTGGGTCCCAAGATTTCATCGTTCACTACGACCCGTGAAAGTTAGTTGATTTATTTAATATTTACCCTTGAAATTCAGACTCAATCTGTACCAAGGCACTTGTGAGTCTAGAAACAACATCAGCAACACTTTCTCCGCCTTCTGGCTTCATGAATGGATCTTTTTCATCAAGATCCCATATTTCGGAATACTGTTCACCAAAAAGACTATTATTTAATTGGATATACCAGGAAGGCAACATGTTTATAATGATAACTCTTTTATCATACTTTGTCATGAGACTGAAGTTCGAATGAAGGACCAAAATAACGCTCCCGAAGATCTTCATAAACCTACATATCAAAACATTAACCTACAAGTATAAAATTTTATATCTATATTCTTTCTGGTATTGAATTACCTTGCATTGAGGGCCTTCTAAAGAAAGATTCAGAACTGAAGCAACCACTTGGGCCGTGTGAGTGGTTCTTGAAAACGGAGAATAACAAATTCTTACATTTTCGAGTGGAATGCCGTTTTCCTTGAGTTCCTGCACGCATTTTACTTTCAGTTTGTAGATGACAGGAGTATTGATTTGTGTGGTAAATGTGAGGCTAGTTGCAAAATGTCTTAAATGCTCTCCAAGAATGCAACATAAAGGGATATTGTTGACCATAGTCAATGCCAGTAAATTGTACTAATGACAATGCCAGTAAGTTTTAATAATGACAGTAGGCAAATAGGCCATCATCCGCAGCAGGGAAACGGATAAGATAACACCTATCCTTGGAAGCAAAATCATACATTTGCCATTCCAAAAAAAAGGCCATCCAACCTTAAAATCTGGCCTAAAATGGAAATGTTGCAAGTTTCATGGGATAAAGGGAGCATATTTAAACATGATCGCTCACCTTTAAGAACAATTCACCAGCCTGTTGTGCTTGATTGATACCTTCTGAAGCCAACTTGTATTTCTCCAGTTTCCCATTTTCCTGTTAACAAGCCCATATGGAATAAATGATATTGATCTTTAAGAAATTGCATTTACAAATTCAATACACTGGGTATGTTTGTTTGTTTGTTTATTTACAAATTCAATACACAACCAATTTAAGGTAAAAAATCACGATAACCACGTAAATAGTTGTACAATGAGACACTATTGAGGGAGGGGGAGAGGAGGGAGGGGGAGAGGAGGGAGGGAGAGAGAGAGACTGTTATGCAATTATATAACCACCTAATGTATCACGGTTAAATTACTAGGTACAAGTACTTATGTGGTTCTCGAAATTCTTTGCTTAAAATGGGTATGTATTGAACGATCCGCTTACACTATGTTCACCGATTCATAACACTGTTTTAAAGCTTCTTCTTTGAAGTAGCAATTCATACGTTGTTCATATTACCCCTTTCCCACACTGTCAATAATTTCAAGTTCTTTATCTTCAACTTAGCAAGCTCTAAACCTTAAGCTATTTTAGCTATTAAAAATTCGTTATAATTGAATAATAGCATTGTACTTCCCACAAACAAGTCTCATTGTCCACAAAAGGTGTTAATACCTTTCATGTATTGTGATTCATGTGATAATGTTATTCTGATCGATTATCATAAAATAGTTTGGAACGGGATTTAAGTTATGTGTGTAACATACAACTATACAAGATAGACCATTATAAGTAATTGTTCAAGAAACTTAAATGCATTTTACCAAACAACCTCTAGAGCCTAGTTTACTAACCCACCAAATCCTTGCAAAAACAACTGTGTGTATGTATCTCAAAGAAAACATACATGAAGCCAATTACTTGCCCAAAAAGAACTGCAACAGATTCAAGTTTTTCAAGTAGATAGATTTATTCTTAGTGGCATATTCAAAACATAACCAAATTTAAGTAAACAATTGCATAACCACTTGTATGTGGTGTTGGTCACATATAGGGAGAGAGGTAGTTATGCGGATACATAATTGTCTTATACATCACAATTAAAGCAATATATACATGTATTTATGTAGTTTTAGCAGTTCTGTACTTAAAACTGGTTTTGTGTCGCACAACCTTCTTTTTTATTATACTCCAAATAGATTTTTTTAAAAGTGTTCCAACTAATCACCACCATGATCTGAACAACAACATATATTCTTCACATTTGATCATATTCCACCCATATTTCTTGACTCAGACCTAATAGACATCAAACACAACTTTTGTGAGATGAAATTTAAGTAGACACCCTACATTGTTCTATTACTAGTTCTCAACATCTTCAATGATATGATCTCATATGCCATTCTAAATGTGTTAATCCCAATACATCTCCAATTTCTTTACTTTCATTAATCAGATGAACTGATCCTTATCTTCAGCAAAATGAGAAATTTAGTTTTCACAGAATAAGAATTTGCTTCAAGAAACATAAACATCAACACAAATTATGAAACCCAAAGCAGTCTGTTCGGATTATGCAAAGCATAAAGATGTAAAATTGCTAATCAACATTGAAAACTAGAGCGAACGCGATTGATGAACTTGTGAGATGATTAGCAGAGAGCATAAAAGGAATTAATGAAAGGGAAATGGGGAGAAAACTAACCATAGATGAAACAATGACCCCTGTTTCATTGGGAATGCTTTTACCATGCCTCAGTACCCAGTATCTGTTGCCTGTAAACCCCATTTTCACACACACACACACACACACACTCACTCACCAGTCTGTCGATAAGCAGTTGTGGGCAATTGACGATGATGAAGTTGGGAAAGTAGTGACGCCTAATGTGATTGACGCTCTCTTTTTAACAGGATGCCAAATATATTGATCTTTTTTAAAGTGAATTACAGATTTAATCAATGTTTTTAAAACCGGACCTGTTTTTAAAACAAAACCGGACCGGATAGTGAACCGGATGTTTTACTGGTCCGCTGGTCGGACCGGGTCAACATGTCGGACCGTATATAAGTTCGGATAAAATTATAATTATTTTTTATAAAGATATTTAAAAATGACAAAAAAAAAAAAAAAAATCCGGTTTCCGGTCCGACCGCCGGTTCGACCGCCGGTTCGAACGGTTCAACCGGTCTGACCACTGGGTCAACATTAAACCGGTTTTAAGCACCGAACCGGACTGGACTGGAGTCCGGTTCCCGGTCCTACCGGCCGGGCCGGCCGGTCAAGGCCGGTTTTCAAAACCATGGATTTAATAGCTAATTATGATCTGATACTTAATATTTCAATAATTGTATTAAACATTCTTCTTTTTAACGGCTAATTGGATTACTGGTGATAACTGCTCCACCCGACCATCTTCATTACTCGAGTACGCAACCCAAGACCATCTTCAGAAGGAAACTTATCATATGTGAGAAATCTTATGGATCCAACTTGAAACCTTTTTTTATCAGACTTGAACTCAAAATTTTTTCATAGTTTAGTGAAATCTTAAGTTATCTCACCTTAACCACTTAAACTAAAACTCATTGGTTGTACCAAGCATTCTTAACACCATATGTCTTTTAGTCTAACTATGGTTAACTTTTTTGTAATTTCTTTTTAAACAACTACACTACCCTTAAAAAAATAAAAGCAGAATAAATTTGTGGGACCCAAACAAATAGAAATAAAATTCACCTTACACTACATTACCTATATATGAAAAAAGCAAGATGATAAACAGTAAACCGAGGGTGACTCTGTCATTTCAAGTTTGTTTCAAAGTTTATTTTGGCAATTTACTTTGCTATCTATTTAAAGACATCTTCTTCTTCATTGTAGATGCATACATTATTTGGAGAGAGAAATAGAAATGGAAGAGGGGAGGAAAGGCTTCATCTACACCGTCGCCCCGCCACCGTCGCCCCGCCACCGTCGCGTCTCCGCCGTCACACCATCACCGCTCCTACAACAGACAATCGGTGCTTGCCACTGCTACCGGCGAGGCTTAAAAAGGTTAGCCATGGCAGCGGTGGTTTGCACTCCAATCACCTCTTTCTTTCCCGATCTACAACATGCAACAACCATTGACTCATGATTCACCTATTAACGAGCTTATCGGGACCATAAAAGTTACGGGGTTCGTCTGGGTTTTGGTGATACGATCGGTGGTATGGGTGATGACGGTAAGAGAGCCGTCGCGTTGTCACGGGAGTGACGACGGTGGTAGGGGTGATGAGGTTGAGGGGGTCGTCACGTTGTCACGGGGGTGATGACGGTGGTGGGGGTGATGATGGGGAGGGAGTCGGTGGTATGGGTGATGAAGGTGTCTAGGTTTTTGATTCATGGATCGATTTTGTCGGTGTGAAACTATGTTGTTGATATTTGGGGGTTTTTTGAGTTCTTGCTTCTGATCTATAACTTATTTGATTTCTTTAGTTCGATTTGAAAATTCCGTGGTTGTGATGCATACTTGAGCCGTGCAGATGAGATGTTCGATAGAAATGTTTGAAGGATACCTTTGGAGCCATGGCTGTTATGTTTGTAAACCTATTTTTTGAGGGTTTTATTGTTGGCTTTGCTTGCCGGTATGTTTACATCTAATCTCATTTTTGGGTATGAATGATATTTTTGAAAATGTGGAGGCTATGATACGTTGGTGAGCCTCAAAGGCAGTGATTGTCGCATGAGTTCTT
>BJCO01730663.1:0-12678 GCA_018326465.1 Flaveria floridana
AATGGAATGGAATGGAATTGAATTGAGAAACTAGTTAATTTTCAAGTAAAATTATATTTGAGTGGCTAATGAAATATAAAATTCAAGGGAATGTTTCACCTCAAATTCCCTTGGTTGTGGGATTTCAAAATCCTTCCATCTAGAGAGGGAATTTGAAATCACACAACCAAGGGAAATTGAGGTGAAACATTCCCTTGGGTTTTACATTTCATTACCCACTAAAACTTAATTTTACTTTAAAATTAAACTAGTTTCTCAATTCCATTCCATTCCATTCCATTCTTCCAACCAAACGCAACCTTATATATTAGAGAACCAAATTATTGTATAGGTGAATTGAGTAAGTTTGGAATCAAAGCCTCACTCCAGACACTTACAAAAGAGGTTTAAAAGCTTTTTACATGTAGTTCTGAGCTTGTAAATCCCCAACACAATCTAACACAACAACAATAACAAAATCAACAGACCAGTCCTAAAATCAAATACATTCTAGCATCAACTACATTCTGCCGATACTCAAAATAGAGAAGGAAACAAGAAATCTCTATGAATAAGAGCCAAAATACCATTTAACTTTACGGTTTTAAGCCTAAGATCATACTCAAATTCTTGCATTCATTCATACTTTAAAACTTACATTATATAGAATACTTTAAATAAGACTAACTCCTAAAAACAAGTGCAATTACTCAACTATCCCTATTACATGCCCACTGTTTTTAACTACTAAGACTAATTCAAAAGAAAACTTCTTGCATACTTTAAATAAAACATAACTTAAACACTGGACCCGTGACCCGTAACTTAGGCCCAACTTGACCCGATCAAGATTAACCCACCACTCCTTAGGAATAAGATCTTCATAAAGCAGATAGCAAAATGTAAGTTTCTTCTCCATATTTATTACATTGACAAAAATAGAAATATCTTCTTCATGCTACCAAACAAATCAAAACCAAAAAGTACATGGGAAGAAACTTACAACACATTTGGCAGTTGTGTAAAAGTGTAAAACCCTAAACCCAATGAAGCTCCAAATAGCATAACACCACCCTACGTTTCATAAAAGAAGATCAAACATTATGCAGTAATTTAAAACCGACCCAAATGCCACCACTATCTGCCTTAATCATGTTACATAGCCTCAAAGCATCAAGAAATACAGCATATTAAGGAATCATAAAAACTTGAAATCAAGATCAGATAAATACAACTTCTGGTCCAAATCACTAACATATTTACCTTCACTATGATGTCATCTGGAAATAATAAGTCAATCACATTAAGGTCTTTTTTAGTATTTTTCCCTCAAGAAATAAATTGTTACGTTTAAATAAGTTGAGGGACTGATATTGTCTAATTGTAATAGTAGAAGATTAATAAATCAATTAGAATAGTTGAAGGGTTCTATTGTAAATGAATAACTAACTATCCGTTAATGGTTGTTAATGGTTGTTGGTTATATGTAAACCGTTAGTGGATGGAATGAGATGCTTGGTTGATCGAATTCTTCTCTTAGTTTCTTCTTCGTTCGTATCATAACTGAGTCAATTTTTGACACCTACTCAATTCAATTTCATTACTCAGATCTTCATATACATTCTTTACGATGATAGCAACTATTAAGCAATCAAATTTATGGAGTTTATAGTACCTGACCAGCAAGTGGATCAATTTCAAAGTTGATTGAAGGCCGCTAACTACTTCATCGTCGGCCGCTATATATACATGCACGGTGGGGAATACAATCGGCAAGGAGGATTGAATGGGGGCCTTCAATTGCTGATTGAAGGCTTCAATTGATGTCTGAAGGGAGGCGAGAGGTCAGGGATAAGGGTCGCCGATATCTAACCGGGAGATGAAGGAAACAGAAGATAAGATTTGAAAAGGATTATGCCTGATTGTCATCCGACTGTGATTTTCGATTGGTGTATATATACGCCTGGCACCGCTCCAATCGAACATCGATTATGGTGCAGAGATTATAACGAGAGTGTGCAACCTAGGCGATTGAAACGAGTCGATTATAGGGGCAGAGATTGAGCCAATCGACCCTGAAACCGTCGGTTCTAATTATAAACGATGAAGATGAACATCTGAAACTGGTTTGATAAGAGCAGAGTTTATAGGGTAGAGGAGACTGAAATGGAAATGTGATCGATGAAACAGGCGATTGAAGAGGAAGGGCTGAAACAGGCGATTGAATTGTAGGCCATGGGATTCAGATCGACTGATGGTTGATGATGATGAATGCGAAACCGATGCGCTTTTGATGATGATGATGAATGCAGGTAGGCGGAGAGTAAGGGAGAGGATACCAAAAGGCGCGTCTTACAAATTTGATCAAATTACATTCCTACCCATGATTTATGTATTATATAGGAATAGAGATATATACATATATATATATATAGATAGATATAACATAAATATATATAGAAAATTAAGTAAATTGTCATTTTCTTCCTTATGCTTTAGTGAAAATTGACACTTTCATCCAATAGTTTGTTTTTCGCATCTGGGTCTCTCTCGTTTACAAATTTTGTCATATTTATCCAGTCCGTTAATTCTATCCAACATTCTCTGTTAAATGAGGGGTATATTGGTCATTTTACATATATGTTTTATTAATCTACTTTTTAAACCTGAATTAATATATCCCCTTAAATACATTGCTATTTAGTCTCTATGGTATGGACATGTTTGCCAATTCGGTCCAAAAATACCCACCATCTTATCATAAAACACCATATCACCACCACCCTTGAAAGAACCACCACATCACCACCACCCTTGAAAGAACCACCACATCACCACCACCCTTGAAAGAACCACCACACCACCACTACGTCATAAAACTACCACTACTCCATCACTAGAGCCACCAAACCACCACCACCACCTATAAAAACACCAACACCATAGCAGACTGTCGTCACCACCGCACACTAGATCTCCTCCATCACCATACACACTAGATCATCACCACCATGTGGGCCCTAGAAACCAACCATTAATCTCGAACTTGTAACAAACTTCTTCAAAAACGTATATGGAACCCTTGAAAACGAGTATTGTAGAGGTATTGGTAGAGTTTGATATGTGTTTTCGAAGCGGTATGTTACAAGTTCAATATTGATTTTCGAATTTCTAGGGTTTACATGATAGTGATGATCTGGTGTGCATGGTGGTGATGGTGGTGGGCGCTCTGGTGTGTTGTTGGTGGCTTTGTGATGGGGTGGTGGTTTAGGGGTTCTTGTGACAGGTGGTGGTGTTGTGGTTCTTTTTGGACTGAATTGACAAATATACCTAAACCACAGGAACTAAAATAGCAATGTATTTAAAGAGGATATATTAAATCAGGTTTAAGAAAAGAAAAATAAAAACATATATGTAAAATGACCAATATAACCCTCATTTAGCGGAAATTTTAGATGAAGTTAACGGATTGGATGAATATGACAAGATTTGTAAATGACAGGGACCCAGATGTGAAAAGCAAACTATTGTATGAAAGTGACAATTTTCACTAAAGCACATGGACAAAAATGACAATTTACTCTAGAAAATTATAAGTGTGTAAAAAAACAAAAAGATTGATATTAGTTATGAAGTATAGATATATCTAAACTTGAGGATTAAATTTAGTTTTTCAGTATCATTTATATAAATTAATAATGTTAATACAAGCTAACATTAAATTTAAGAATTTTAGTACAAACACTTTGTTTTTACTTTTTAATATAGAGTAAATTACACGGCCCGTCCATAATGTTTGCTTAAAATTCACCTTTCACCCCAGGAACTGAAAAATTACAGGTTTAGTCCTATGCATTGAATAAATGTGACAAGTTTCGTCCCAGGGTCAAACGGATGCCAGTTCTTAATGGCTAAATTTTAGAAATGATGATTATACCCCTTGCCTGCACCCTAGCCCCAACTTACGCCACCATTACAGCCCTACCTTGTATTTTCCGGCAAACCTACAACACCACCACCCTACAACACCCAAATATACACCCAAACCCCACTCCAAATTCTCTCTCTTGTCATCAAAAAGCCATTATCGCCAACGCGGGAGGAAAAATTGAGCAGACACAGGGGGTGGTGCCTGGTGGTGTGGTGGAGCAGTGGTAGAGATAGGGTATGTGGTGTGGTAATGGTGGAGAAGAATGGTGGTGGGTTGATGGAGATTGTAAGGTTATACTTAAAAGGCTAATGCAACTAAAGCAATCAAAGAGCTTCCAGCATGCATGCATGATGTACATAGTAGAAATTACTTCAGAAGTTTTAAACTCCTCATAAAAAATATTCTAAGTGTAAAATCTTCTGAAGCCAAAGACCAAATATTCCAAAGCCAAAGATGAAGTATTCCGAAGCTTCAAGGACAAAGTCTTCCGAAGCCAAAGACTGAAAATTGATTTCTTTCAAAGACTGAAAACTGATTTCTTCCAAAGACTGAAAACTAATTTCTTCCAAAAACAAAGATGACATACTTTCTTTGATCAACTTTTTCATAAAGCTGATCAACTTTTCACTACCACTCTGAATACTCACCAACTTATACAAGTTGATGAAAATGTCCATGCTTTTGTAAACTGTAGATTGTGGTTTAGAGTCTGTAATTTTCTACTTTGTACCTTTTATTCTTTTTGTAATAGATTAGGATGTGAGCTATGGCATGTCCTAGTCACAAGTCAAAAGACAATCTGTCTTTTGACTGTATATTAATCTTGTTGTCTAGGTTAGTGTTTCCAGATGGCTTTCAAAGTATAGCTGGCTATAGGATGTATAAAGTATCTCAGGTTCTTGTATTTTATCTAATGCTTTGTAACACTTATAATAGAATTTGAGAGCAATATACAACATTCTTGAAAACCATACTTATCTTGTTCTTTTGGTCTATCTCATTACTTACTTATGTTCTTAGTATCTCTTATATAAACTCGGTTTTCTATTTGATCTGTTAAGTGTTCTAACACTCTACTCATTGTGAGACTGATTGTAATGACCACCTTAACCGGTCGTGCAGAGATGGATGTGTGTGATGGTGATGGCGAGGTTGGTGGTGGATTGGTGGTGGCGTTGGAGATGGGTGTGTGTGGTGGTGGTGGTGGATTGGTGGTGGCGTTGGAGATGGTGGTGGCGTTGGAGATGGGTGTGTGTGGTGGATTGGTGGTGGCGTTGGAGATGGTGGTAGATTGGTAGTGGTGGATATGGAGATATGTGGTGGTGGTGGCGACGAGTGGTGGCGACGAGTGGTGGCGACGAGTGGTGGTGGAATGGTGGTGGTGGTCGTGCAAATGGGGGTGTGTGGTGATCATGATAAAGAGTGGTGGTGGATTGGTGGTGTGTGGTGGTTGAAATGGGTTTGTTTGTTGGTCTGAAAAAAAAATAGGAAGAAAATGAAGTATGGGGTGGGGTTTGGAAAAAAAGAAGAAAGAATGGTAAAATGATCAATTTACAACCATTTAATGAAATAAACCAACGACCGTTTGACCTAGGAATGAAACAGATACTTTTTTTAAACCTTAAGACTAAACCTATAATTTTACAATCCCAAAGATGAAAAATAAATTTTGAGCAAATCTTAGAGAAAATTCGTATAATATACTCTTTACTATATAATCAACTTAATATTTAAAATATTATAAAACCATATCAAGGAAATAACCTTTTCAACTAGAAAAATCAAGCAATTGAAATATATTTAAATATCCTTGGTTACACAGACTTCGACATCCCACTCGCCGCTCCATTATTTGAAAAAATTAGGAGAAGAGGAAAAAACTTGGACCACACCGTGTAGAATAAGAAAACCTGATAAAAATAAAAAAAAATTGACGTGATGGTAATATGTAACCCGAGAAGAAACGGGAAAAACAAAAACGACTATCAGTGCCCTTACAATAATCATTACATACTTTAGATTTATACTGCAATTAGAAAACTTAATATGTACTCAGATGTTGCTTAAAGTAAATAGATATATAATCAATACGTATATAATATATACAGTCTTTAACATAAGTACTTTCAAGCCCCCCTCTTGTAAATTTGTATACTCTTTAATTTTCACTACATTTACTTATATGTAGATAACCATGTCATGTTTGTGAATACGTGATCTCCTACTTAGAAAACTTCACTCTTTTACCCTAAAAGTAAATCAATACAGTCCAGAACATTTTGTTTAACAATTTCACTTTAAGCCTTATGATGTCTTGAATCTTTTAGGAATAATAAACACCCACATATGTATGCTACCTACATGTAGCAACCGAATGATTTCTACATCTCTAGACCCTCAATTTGCACCTTCATCCATTGAACATGAAGCTTTGTATGCAAGTTGTGCAACCTCTCGTTGTTTAAAACTTTATTGAACATCTTATTTTCTATCTTTATAAACATCTTTCGGATACTGATTCGATTTTAATCTCTGGATCAAAATCTAAAGTTACCAAATCTATAATTGCTGCTTACAATCATATCTTTTGAAGTTGGGTCGATTGATTACAATAAAGTAGTTGGATATTTTGAAATATATATTAAAAAAAAAGAAAAAGTTTATGAAAATGATAACAAGGGCCCGATTGAAATTGTGGACAACTTTAGTGCTCAGAAAAGTTGTGGTCCTGGCTCCAAAACGATGAACGAGAAGATGGCCCACAAATTGCACGTTCACCGTAGTTTACTCTACACCCTTCACATCCTATCGCTCCTCTCCACCCCCACACGTACCCCACAGATATTTTTCTTGTGTTTTCATTTTTCAAAACAAGATAGACTAGAACAGGAACACGCTATATATGCGAACAAAAAGTAAGCTGTAATTTAATTTAAAATAAAATTAGGCGGTGTATGTAACATATAATCATATCTATATGGATTGGTTGGTTACTGGTTAGACCGATAAAACAGTTGAATCAGACCTAGTGACAAGACCGGATTTTAAATTTATACTTTATTTATTTACGTTTCTTCTTTCTAAAATTATTAATTACAATATTACATATCACTCAACCTAAAAAATCAACTAAATAATTCCTCTTCATGAAATATTAGACATGACATGTCTATTACTTTCATTAAAATTAACTTATTGAAAAATTATTTATGTAAGATTATACTAAAAAGACTATTTAATTTAAAAAGTTTAAAAAAAATAGTGGGTTTGACACATATCATTCTATCATTTTAAATAGAAACACATTTTGATCATCGTGTCAAATACGTCAGCTCATTGCGTCTTATATGTTCATTGTGTCAAATATCTGTTCATTTTGTCATATATTTTACATCATTCTTTATATGTATTAATCATTGTCTTTTACGTTTTAAATTATTTTATGTTATTTTTGCCATTAATTATATATATTATATAGACTTGTTATCTATTATTGTGTTTTACAATTACAAAATACACAACAATATACTTTTATTTTCAAAACTCATATTGTTAAAAGTAACACAATTTATTATTTTTGTTATTGTTTTTTATAGTTTATATAAATTTATTGTTGTCTATTATTATGTTTTACAATTATAAGTAAACAATTATGCTATTTCACCAATTATTTTTCAAAACACATAGTGTTCAACATAACAAAATGACGATCAAAATACAGAATGCAATTGTGTTTATTTTGTTATTCTTATTAATGTATAGATTAATTAATTATTAATTTATTATTGTGTTATACATGTTGAATATACATAATAATGTTATTCCACCATTATATTTTTTTAATTCATCATTTTAGATAACACAATAGTATTCAATAAAACTTAATAACTAACAAAAAGACACAATGAATTGCATTAAATACACAATGACGAGATATGAGCTTAAAAATATATCTTTTTACATAACAATAATGTACTCGTTTTAAAGAAAAAAATATTTGTTTTACGGTGTAATTTTAAAAAAAAAATAATGTCTTTCATAAAAGTTAGGAGTGCTTAAAAATGAAGAGAACTTGAAAATATAAAAGTGATTATTACTAAAATATCTCTTTAATAAATTTTTTCATATAATTTGATCTAAATCATTGATTAAGGAGATTAATAGTTAAGATTACTTATTACACTTTTTAATTTTAGTGGACTTTTTATTCGAACCTTTCTCAAATTATTTTACCCTTCTAATAAGAGATTTCTCAAGTTTAAAAATTTTGTATGAATAAAAACAACAAAGTTGCATTTTCAAATACAAAAATTAAAAACTGCATTACAAACAATAATCACCAATAATCAAAATTTAGTTTTCATATTAAAAAAAATACATTTTCAAAACTTTAACTTTAAGCAATTACATAGAAACAACAAATTTACCTTTTCAAATACAAAAATAAAAACTGCATTGCAAACAATAATCACCAATAATCAAAATTTAGTTTTCATATTTGTAAAAAACAATTTCAAAACTTTAAGCAATTACAATACCAAAAATCAATGTGTAAATATATCTTAGTAAAAATAATAAAAACTAGATTTTAATAATTTATAATATTTATTATTGGTCAATATTAATCCTGACTAGCAATTTGACCAATATTGACCCTAGCTTTTGATTTTGTTATCAATATTAGTCTTAGTCTAAATGTTTATTACTTCGTTAGTTTTTTATGACGTAACACGTAACATTGTTCATGACGTAGAATGTGACATAGTGTATTACATAATTAAAATAAGATATATGAATATAGCAATCACTTTTTGCGTCTCATTGTCTTCAAACTACTAAATGAGCGACAAAAACGTTACTTTGAACACTTTAAAAAGTTATATTTTATAAATTGAATTGAGTAATATAATTATATTTTTATTTATAACTATGTTATACGTCACGTCACGAGCCACATTATCTGATACGTCATAAAAAACTAGTAAAGTTAATAAATAGATAAACTGAGATTGTTATTAGTAATAAAATCCAAGTTGTGATTAATACTGTTCAAATTGTTAGTTGAGATTAATATCGGTCAAAAGTCAATAGTTTAGATTATTAAAATCCAATTTTCCTAATGTCAATTGAAAAATTGTTATTAAATAAGTCAATTTAATTAAATAGATAAATATTTAATATATAAATTTTAGGCAAGAAAATTATATAATTAATTTTTTGGCTGAGAGAATGTAAGCAATGATATTAAAAGAAGAAATATGTAAAATTTTCTATATTTTTTATTTTTTATTTATTTCGTTTAAAATCTTATCTTCTAATAATGTAATATTCGATTTTTCATATTTAGTTGTAGAAGTCTTCATTTTTTTAAACTATATATACAAAAACATTTAATATTGTCATATTTGTTTTATATTAGTTACATACAGATAATTTCAATATTTCTATTATTTATGACTTAATAAAGTTCGGATTATTCAATCGTTCGACTAGTGGATTAATAAGACAATTGGTTTGTAGCTTGATTTGGTTCATGAGAAAAATGAGTGTTGTTAGACTCGTTAACCAGCCTTTGGCGTTCCCACCCCACAAATCCATAGGAAGCGATACGGTTTACAGATTGACCTAGAGTTAATGAATGAGGTATGAATTGCTATGTTTATCCCACAATACGTAAGGTTCAATCCCGGATTAAGCTTCCGCTCATCACTGTTGGCCACTTGAAGATATTTATTTATCTAGTGGGGTCAAACCTAGGTCTTTTTTTTGCTAAGACACCTTATCACTATATCAACTTGATATAGTTTTTCTGGTTCTAAGGCCACACGGAGTGGACATGGAGAAAAGAAGGAGAGTGTTCGGGGAAAACCGAGTCCGGTCGGAAACACCGTGCCCCTGTTCAAATACTCATCGGTCTGGGGATCTACAGATTTGCACAACCCAAATGTAATTTGTACCTTACAACCCTTAATGTATGTTGGAGGAAAGTTGGGAAAACTAGAACGATATCGTGTAAAATAAAAAAACTGAAAAAACTGAGAAAATAAAAAAAACTGATGTAGTATTCGTGTAAGAAAAAAAAACAAAAACAAAAAAAAGGGATGGATTACGAGTGTTGTAGAAACATTGATATTTTCGTCCATTCTACGTCTATATAACTCCACACCATGTATGACACGTCTCACCACCTCACTCACCTTCTACACAATTAATCCCACAAGCTTCAAGCTTCAATCTCTTCTTCATCAATGGCGTCCATGGCTACCACCTTCACCTCATCTCTCTGCAACAAAACCAAAACCTCTTTCTTCGACCAATCATCCAGCTTCCATGGCGTTCCGATCTCATGTCCGATCAGGATCCACTCACCCAAATCAAACCAAAACAAGACCACCCCAATCACCATGTCCGCAACCCCCTACGACCTCGGCTCCTTCACCTTCCAACCCATCAAAGAAGCCATCGTCTCCCGTGAAATGACCAGAAGGTACATGACCGACATGATCACCTACGCCGACACCGACGTCGTCGTCGTTGGTGCTGGCTCTGCCGGCCTCTCATGCGCCTACGAGCTCAGCAAAAACCCCAACGTTCAGGTCGCCATCATCGAGCAATCTGTGAGCCCAGGCGGTGGCGCGTGGCTGGGAGGACAACTGTTCTCCGCCATGGTTGTACGGAAGCCGGCGCACCACTTCCTCGACGAGCTGGAGATCGAGTACGACGAGCAAGAAGACTACGTGGTGATCAAACACGCTGCTCTGTTCACCTCGACCATCATGAGCAAGCTGTTGGCTAGACCAAACGTGAAGCTCTTCAACGCGGTGGCTGCAGAGGATTTGATCATCAAAGAAGGGAGAGTTGGTGGTGTGGTGACCAATTGGGCTTTGGTCTCCATGAACCATGACACACAGTCGTGCATGGACCCTAACGTCATGGAGGCTAAGGTGGTTGTGAGCTCGTGTGGTCATGATGGTCCCATGGGTGCCACCGGGGTGAAGCGCCTCAGGAGCGTTGGGATGATCGAAAGTGTTCCGGGGATGAAAGCTCTTGACATGAACACTGCCGAAGATGCCATCGTCAGGCTCACCAGAGAGATCGTTCCGGGTATGATCGTCACCGGAATGGAAGTTGCTGAGATCGATGGATCTCCCAGAATGGTAAATCAACCCATCTTATATGATATGATAGTAAAGTACTGATGTAGTTGAAATTCTTTAATTACAAGTAGAACAGGATATGTTGAGTAAACAGTGAGTGTGTGTGTGTGTGTGTGTTTGGTGGTAAAAATATATTATATGATAACTGATTTGAGTGATGAATGTGCAGGGGCCAACATTTGGGGCTATGATGATATCCGGACAGAAAGCGGCTCATTTGGCGTTGAAGGCGCTTGGGCTTCCGAATGCATTGGACGGGACGAGTGTGGGAAGTACTGTTCAACCTGAGCTGATCCTTGCGGCTGCGGATTCTGGTGAGACCGTGGTCGATGCCTAAATGGAGTATATATTTAGGGCCAAGTCTGCTTTCGAATAAATGGAAAAACGCGGCTTGTGAATTATGGTCGTATCGTTGTTAGTTTGTTGTTGAGAAATGATGTGTGGTTATGTTGTTGTGAATGGTCTGTTTTCTTGTTTTGTGTCTTCTCTATGTTGTTTTCTAGAATTTAGAAGTTGAGATGGGTCATGTGATGTCTTTGGAGCATGAAAATTGTTATATATGTTGGAGCTTTTAGAAATTTGTCTCTCAGTCATATTAAAAGTCTGTTACTCTTGATTGGTTCTGTAACTAATGTGCAACCCAACCCAGTAAAGCCTGTCAACCCAAAATGACATCTTGCCTGACCACCCAACCCACACCTAACCAGAACCGACCGACCGACCCTGTTCTGGTCTTGTTTACGGGCCCTGCACAGCCCTAAGCTAGCCTGTGTGCCCAAGGGGTCGTGTTATATATCAGGTCGGTGACCTGTTCACTATAATCATGGTAAATTGGATCAAGACAAATTGAAGCCTCACATTGAAGGTTCAAGAGCCCTTACACTCTCGTGCACCATCCACATGTCCCCATGCCTTGTTTACTTTTATTTTTTACTAAGCTTCTTTAGTTACACTCAAAACTGTCAAAATACTATTATTATTCATCTACCAAACTGTCAAATCACTCCGGAGATATTGGCTACTTTCACGAAACTATTGCTTCCAATAGATGGAACAACTTCTGAAGAAGCCTAACACTTATGAATGGCAGAAACACTTTCGAAACACTTATCAAACTCTTATGATATAGATAAAACACACAAGAGTTACAACAAGGCCATCCCACACAAGTCTTAAGATACACATGCACAACCTAAGACCTGAATAGGCTCTAAGGAACACCTGAGCTAGCAATGGAAATTGCTCTCTTAAGAAACATAAGCACAAAGTTTAATCATCAAAAAAACCACCTTTTTTCATAGTTCTAATTAGAGGGGAAAATAAATCAACTAAGGGAGCGTTTGGTTGGAATGAATAAAATTGAGAAACTAGTAGAATTTTTAAGTAAAAGTGTGTTTGAGTGAGCAATAAAAGTAAACGCGATAGAATGTTTCACTTCAAATTCCCTTGGTTGTGGGATTTTAAAATCCTTTCAGCTAGAGAGAGAATTTGAAATCCCACAACCAAGGGAATTTGAGATGAAACATTCTCTTGGGTTGTATATTTCATTACCCACTCAAACATAATTTTACTTGAAAATTATACTAGTTTCTCAATTCCATTCTATTCCAT
>BJCO01730680.1:0-20519 GCA_018326465.1 Flaveria floridana
TCAGAAATCAAACATGAGAATCGCTCAAACTGTTGAGTCAGAGTCTCGCCCTTCCTATGAGAGAATGTCTCATATTGTTGGGCGAGGATTTCCCTAGTGTTTGCTAAGACCTCATCAGTTCCTCCGATTTGTTCCTTCAGAGCAACCCAGAGATCATGAGCAGTTTCATGATGCATAAGCCCTGAATAGATTTCATTAGGCAGTGCCATGGCCAGAATTCCATGGGCTTTAGCATCAATTTTGAACAACTTTAGATCTTCATCCGAATATTGATCAGGTTTCTTTGGAACCCTCACATTTGATTTAGGAACGCTCACCATAGGCTTGTATGGTCCATGCACCACTGATTTCCAACAACCAGCGCTGTTGATTGATAGATGATGGAGCATACGTCGTTGCCATATGTTATACTCTTTCCTAACAAGCATCAGAGGCTTTGTTGAGGAGACAGTATCGTGAGGATCATTTGTTGGTGTCGCCATTTCAGAATTCAAACAAATTCAAGGTAAACTAAACAAATCTAGCTCAAAACCACTTAGAACCTCAAATTGAATGGCCAGAAGCAACAGATCCTCAATCTCTATAACCGATTCTTGCAAATTTGCTAATTCGATCAAACGTAGATAGCCAAAGAGCAGTTTCAATGATCAATTGTTAAATCGATCAATGATTAACTAGCTCTGATACCATTTGAAAGGATCTCAGCATCTAGTTTGATCAATCAGATTAGATTTGCAGCGGAATTAGTACACGAATTAGACAAATTCAAACAAGAACGCAAGAGATATAGCAATGTAATAGTACGGTTATAGAATAAGAGAGAGTTTCTGCACAAAATACGTATTTCATTCAATATAAGCTTCGGCACCATTACAATTAGGTCATCTTTCCTTTTATAGGGAAAGATGACGTCAGCTGATGTCACTTGACACTAACATCTAACTATTATTACAACAAACTACTGATAGTTACATAACTACTGAAGATGTCAAACAGCTGACATCTTCTTATAGAAGACAAGTGTAAACTATCTCTACAACTACTGATAAGAAACTACTGAAACTACAACTACTGAAACCACAACGACTGAAGAACATGCTCTTCAGTCGTTTTACAAGTACTGAAATAGAAATGAAACTACTGAAAAGAAAAGACTGAAAGGAAACCATCACAACAACTGAAGAATACTTCTTGAGTTGTTGTGACAAACTCTGAAGGCTTCAGTACTTGGACTTCAGACTTGAACTTCAGTTGTTGTCATCAGATGATGTATTCAGTTGTTGTCATCAGCTGATGTCTTTAGTCTTTGTCTTCAGTCTTTGTACTTCAGCTGATGGTCTTCAGTACTTTAGTCTTCAGTACTTTAGTCTTCAGCTGATGATCTTCAGTACTTTAGTCTTCAGCTGATGATCTTTAGTACTTTAGTCTGCAGCCGATGAAGTCTTCAATCTTTGTCAAACAGCTGATGAGGCCTTCAGCAGTTGTTGTGATGTCTTGTGGGACTTAAAGGTTTTTCTGATCTGGCTCATTGGTTCTTTTGGTCCAACAGTAACCCACATTGTTTAGTTCAACTTTATTTGTAGATTTAGCCATGAATGAAATGATATATAGCTATCTCTAAATTTTTAGAAAAAACTTTTCCAAAAAAAATAAAAAAAGTAAAAAAATAAAAAAAATAAAAAAAAATGGCTCGGTGAACGTGGTTTGTGATTACAAATCCCTCGCTAACTTTTCTGCTAGTTTTACTTTGTCTTTCTTGAACTGGTTTTGCAAATGTCAGGTGAAGGACCTTCTAGTAAGAGGGGTAGGAAAACAGGGCCAATTGCTCGTCCTCAAGGAGCTCCATCTGTGCCAGCACAAACATCAGCACCTGGGTATTATCGGGAAGTAGATTATGTTTAATCAGGGATTTCGCATGGCCAGAGCACGAGGATTAGGGACAACCTACTTTTATATCTTGCGATCGATTCGGGTGAATATCAAAGGCTAGACATATTAATTGTGGTAGGGCTAATACTGTTTAGAAGAATTGATTGGGATTTGATGGATCGCCTGGGGGCGAGGGCAAGGATTGAGCAACTATTAGGGCTGAAATTTAGAAGGTTTCTAGATTGCGATGCAAGACAATACAAAGAGATCACCTTGGAGTTTCACTCTACATTTGATTACAAGTAGGGGAAGTTTGATGAAAGGATGCTCTCTTCTGAGATGACCATACCTCAAATTGCAGTGGCTCTATAGTTTTATATGCAAGGGGAAGTAGAGACCGAGGAGTTTAGGATGAGTTTACAGGGAAATTTAAGAAAGCTCACCCTCATAGCGTGCATGTGAGTGAGTTACCTAGGTTTTGGGGTACGATTTCCTGGGTGCCTTATTCGAATAACCTGGTTGCAAGTGATATCATCGACCCGGTTCTTAGGTTTGTTCATAAGATTTTTGCAGCCACTCTAGTTGGCAGGGGTCAGGGTGAAAATAAGGTGAGTTAAACTAGCCGATTTTTCCTCATGTGCATGGTAGAGCAGAGAACTGCGAACTTGGCGATTGTGTTTGCTTTGTCGATGAGGAGACCATGGAGAGGTGGTTCAGGAGCAAGGATTTATTGTGGCTCATATGTTACTTGGTTAGCAGAGAGTTTAGGTGTGTTTGCTAGGTATCCGGTTAAGAGGATGAGAGAGGGCCCCAATCCATGTTTGATGAAGGCTGCGGATATACAGGCTGTAGGTATCTTGACATATGACATCTCACCAACATGGGTCCGAGCTAGTGAGGGTCCTCAAGTTCCACCTGCGTTAAGTTTAGGTGCACAGGCATCTATGCGGGGTGCTATACCGACACACTATCAGGTTCCTCGGAGGACTTACCAACAAATACTAGCTCCTTAATACCCTAGGAGACAACTGCCACCAGACCTACTTACATTGGCAATGCTTTATGAGAGGATGGATTTGGGATTTAGTATGATTGACTATCGGAAGGACAGGCAGGATGGGGCTATCAGGTAATTGATGGGACAGCTAAACATGCGTGTCTGAAGATCATGTATTGGTTGAAGTCACCTTAGATTAGATTATGTTTATATTCCTTGTAATAGGTTTAGTGTTAGTCTAATTTTCAATGTTGTTTATTTTGTTTAGCTTTGCTGCCCAGGGAAACTATGAGCGAAATGTTTCGCTCATACTTAGTTGTTTAGTTTCACCCGACAAAACTGTTGTCTCTTTCGGGCAAAACTACAGTTTCAGCGGCGTAGTTTCTCTGACAGCGAAACTGTTACCGAAACAATGTATGCTATATATACTTTTGATCTTGTTCATTGTTGGGTACCCTTGCAAAACCCTAATCAAATATTATTGTTGCAAGAGACTATTGTAAGATGTTCCTTTGATGAAATACATTTGAGCTTGTTTCTTTTGATTGTATTGAATCCTTATTGTTCATATTTGAATACATTGTGGTTGTTATCATTCTTCTTCATCTTTGTTGTTTGTCTAGTGTTTATGATATTGAACGATTGAACACATCAATTGTACTGCAATTCGATCAAATGGACCAACAAAATGGTATCAGTGCCTTAATGCTCTTGATTGTTTGAGGTTTTTGGGTTGTTTTTGTTCAATATCAATATTTCATCAATTCCTGATCAAATTTGAGTGTATTTGATATGGAATTTGATTGAATTTTGCTTGTTATTGGTTGGGAAAGCTCTGGTAATCATCAGATCTGAAATCCATTGAGATCTAGGTGCTTTAAGATCGATTTCGTGTGCAAAAAGGCTTCCAGATTTACCCAGCGAAACTACATATTCATCAAGCAAAACTACATCTTCTAGCGAAACTACTAGTGTTTTACACTTTGTAGTTAATTTCAGTAACTCAGCGAAAGTAGTAATCTTGAACGAAAGTTCAACAGTGCTTGTGTGCCTATTTCAAGCGAAATTGCTATCAAAATTGTCACTGAACGAAAGTTCAAGCTTGTTTCATGCAAAACTGTCGGATAAAACTAAGCATTTTCAATCATTTGGCTAGCAAAACTACTGCCGAAATTTCTCAGCGAAACTGCAGACTTCTCAGCGAAACTAGCTCATTTCTGCGAAATTATCATTTCTGCCAAAATTTCTAGCGAAACTACTGTCAGCCCAGCGAAACTAGATCTTCTCAGCGAAATTAGCTCATTTTTGCGAAATTATCATTTCTTCAGCGAAACTAGAATGTCAAAGATGACTTCTCTCACCCTTGCATATTTAGAAAGCGTAGCTCCCAACAGACCTCCGAGACTCATTAACGGAGAGAACATCGAAGATTGGAAGAGATGTCTCAAAGCCTTTTTCTTCTACACCGACCACAACCAATAGGAGTCTATCATATCCGGTCCACACATACCAATTGCTACTGTTGGTGATGTCATGTCTCAAAACATAGACCCAGCCACGTTCACCGAGAAGGATCTGAAGCTGATTGATTGAGACAAGAAAGCTTTTAGGGCATTAACTCTATGTTTTGCACTTGACATTTACAATCGATTTGCTGAACATAAGAATGCTAACTCACTCAACGACGCTCTCTATGAGTTCTATGATGGAAACAATGAGTTGGTAAAAGACAAGAGCATCCAAGCTGAAAAAGAGTTCAACGCTTTTATGGGATATAAGAATGAGAGTCTCACAAATTTTACAAATTGTTTTCTGACAGTTTCGAGTACACTGAAGAAATATGATAAGAAACTTTCTAATAGTGAGCAAGTTAAAAGGTTGTTAGACTCTCTTCCACCTCAGTGGAGTCTTCAGGTGAGAATGTTGAAGCATGAAAGAGGTTTCACTCACTACAAGCTTATGGATATCATAAATAAGCTTAAGTCCTTCAAGTTAGACATGAAGAGAAGGGAATTCAACCAAACCATGAATCCTACATCTGGTTTCACTCAGAATGCTACATTACTATCTTCCACTGCAAGCTCTCCAATACAGGCATCTCGAGAAAGTGGAGTGAATACCGGTGGTTATTCTGGTGGTAGTGGAAGTGCTAGTAGAGATCAAGCCAACTTGAAAGCAAATACTGGAATGTCAATTCCATCTGAAACGATGGCCCTCTTTGGTATGTTTGTTCAGAGTTATGAAGCTTTGGTAGCTGGGGAGTTGAAAGGAAAAGGAATGACAATATGGGACATGTATCAGGTGGATCCTGATGATCTTGAAAAAACTGATGTTTAGTGGCAAATGGCAATGTTGACTCTCAGAGCCCGAAGATTCATGGAGCACACTAGAAAGAAGAACTTTGGAGGTCAAAGCTCTAACTCCAGACTGGGATTTGATAAGTCTAAACTGAGGTGTTTTAATTGCAAATAGTTGGGACACTTCAAATGTAAAAGTCCATTGCTGATCATCACTGATCTTATCAACTCAGGATTTCCAAAGCTGGTTTCAAGTGGGGATAAAGAAGAAATGAAACAGAAGAAAGAGATGGCCTTGATCTCTAATTTTGACTGGAGTGCAGAAGCGAGAGAAGAAATTATCCAAGCGTTGGTAGCTGAGATTATGGTAGAGAAGAAGAAGGTGAACAGTGAGGAAGAATTGATCCATTTAAGAAATTTAGAAGTGAAGTAGCTGAAACTGAGAAGGATGAGATTAGGAAAGAAAGTAAGGTTGAGAAGATGCAGAAGGAAGGAAGTCAAACCACTGAGCAAAGTAATGGAAAGGATGATGCTGCTGCCACTGTCGAGGAAAACAAGTTGAGTTCTCTAGTGTGCCAATGTGAGAAAGCTTTAGCAGCAGAAAAGGTGGTGATGGGACTCCCGTATAAGGTAATTCAGGACATGTGTTCTTCAGCATGCAAAATTAAGTTATTTGGGGTATACAAAGCTAATCGTTTGTTAATTGACAATGAAAAAGATTTAAAATGAATTAATGATGAACTTAAAATAAATGAGTCTAAATATTTTGATAAATTAAATGAAGCCTTGAAAGAAAATGATCATCTAAAAAGAATCGTTTTGGAAAGAGATGTTGAGATTAACACTTTGACTGAAAGGGTTGCACTTGCTGAATTTGAAACAAGCAAACTTCAGTCAAATCTCGATAAATGGACAATATCGGGGATGAAACATGATGATTTATGCAAATCCAAAGGGGGGCTAGGATTAAAACAGGTTTGGGTTATGAAAATGCTAAGGTTTATTCTCCTCCTAGTACTTATTGTTATTCACCTATGCATGTTCCTCATCCTTCCAATGATTTGATCATAATAGATACTAGCAGTATATCTGCAGGTTTAGAAGGTGTGAATACTAAGCACGTTCGTGAGGACTACAATTATGGACCGACTCGCGGGCTTGGATGCACTACTATTAATACACCTGAATCTCAACATTCTGTCTTAGATCATAAATGTAGTTTAAATTCTGTCTTTGTTTCAAGTCAATCTGTAACAGACACTGTCTCATCTTGTTCTAGTGATTTTCTATTTCCTCTTTAAGTGATGTGGATTGTAATGATGATACTTCTTTTGATTGCGTTAATATTGTGAATGATTCCACTGTGAAGAGTTCGAGAGAATTAAACATAATTGTTTTAAGAAATTCTTTTCTCACCCTATCCCATCTTTAACCCCAACTAATATCTCGTTTGAAAGGGTAACATCATCATCTGAAGCAAGTACAAGTGGTAGAAGTATCACATATATTTCAGATGAAAACTCATCTTCTTTTGTAAATAATCATTCTTTTGTAAATAAAAACAGGCCCAATGATTTGTATGAGACTTATCGTGATGATAATTCTAGTTTGTCTGAATGTGATGAGGAAATACTCATGGATAAGATTCCTAATTTGAAGCATAACAGACGAAGATTAAACTCACATTGTTTCAAGTGTCGTAAAGATGATCATGTAGTTGAGCATTGTTCTGAGCTACATCATAGAAATGTTAATAGGCATTCATTTGGGAATAGATTGACTCAATTGGTTAATAATTTCTTTTGTAAGAAGCCAGTCTCTCCAAAACCAAAAGTTCTTCAAACTTGGGTTCCAGTTTCACCTGGTTAATTTGTTCTTTGACATTTTTGCAGGAGTCATCCACTAAAGTTGTAAACATTGTATGGCATGTTGATAGTGGATGCTCCAGACACATGACGGGGCTAAAAGATCTACTGACCAATTATCGAATAATCAATGGAGGTTATGTCGCATTTGCCGGCGACAAGAAAGGAGGGAAAATGGTTGGCCAAGAGGAGGTTTCCAATGGCTTTCTTACTCAAGAGAAAGTCAATTATGTCCCTGAACTTGCTTTTAATCTATTGAGTGTCTCTCAGATTTGTGATAAAGACACTGCGGTCTTGTTCAAGTCCAATGATTTTCTTTTTCTGAAATCAGAGATTGATATTCTGGAAGAGATGGTGTTAATGCCGTCTCCAAGAAAGAAAGACACATATCTTCTTGACATGGGTTCAAGGGAGTCAACGTCTACCATCACTTGCCTTTTGTCCAAAGCTTCCACTTCGGTGTCTTTTCTATGGCATCGCAGATTGGGCCACGTTAATTTCAAAAATATAAACAAATTAGTTAAAAACAATATTATTAGGGGATTACCTTTAAAGGACTTTTCAATGGTTGAAAAATGCATGGCGTGTGCCAAGGGAAAACAACATAAGAAAATACATAAACCAAAAATTGAAAATAACATATCTAATCCCTTCGAGTTGTTACATACTAATCTGTTTGGCCCAATCAGTGTTAAATCAATTGCTAAAAAATCTTTCTGTCTTGTGGTTACAGATGATTTTTCAAGATATTCCTACATGAGATTTCTTGCCCATAAAGGAGAGGTTGCTGAGGAGCTACAGAAGTTGATTCTTTCTATTGAGATGATATGCAAAAGGAAGGTTATGGCAATTAGAAGTGACAATGGTACCGAATTCAGGAATCAAATATTCGATTCTTTCTGTGCTAGTAAAGGAATTCGGAGACAATTCCGGACTGCGAGAACACCTAAGCAGAATGGTGTTACAGAAAGAAAGAATCATACCCTCATTGAAGCCATTCGTACAATGTTGATTGAATCCTATTTACCCATCATATTTTGGGCAGAGACGGTGAATTGTGCTTCATATGTTCTAAACAGGGTGCTGATTGTCAACGACAAAATGAAGACTCCTTATGAACTGTTTCATAAGAGAAAGCCGTTGATTGACTTCTTTCACCCATTCGATTGCTCGTGCACTTTACTGAATACTCAGTCGCAAAAGACGAAATTCGGTGCCTTCTCCAATGAATGTTACTTCGTCGGTTACTCATCCTCTCAGAAAGCTTATCGGGTATACAACAAGAGAACCCATATTGTACAAGAGTCCTTTTATTGTACAACAGGAACATAGTTCTTCTGATGTGCGATCAGAACCTGCATGGTCCTTTGACTCTAATACAGTGTTCAATTCGTTTAATCTTCCAGTTTTCGATGATGATGCGTCCTTCTCTAATGTCCAAACAAACATCATTCCTCCAGATCCATTACATGTCATTCCTCAAGTACCTCCTAATACATCAACAAATAATGCCTCATTAGTTGACATTCCATCTTCCTCATCATCCTTTGACCTTCCACCTCACCTGTTTCTGCATCTCTTCCCTCATCATCTACATTTACTTCCTCTCAGCCAGTACCATCCACCTCTCCAATTGAGTCTACCTTACCATCTTCCTCACCTTCATCTACCCAGCAACAACCCTTCAGCCAACCGTTTTCAACTACTCTACCCATGCCCACTGATTTCAAAACTTTGAAAGATCACCCCCATGATAACATTATTGGATTTATCACTAATGGAGTTCGGACGCGGAGTCAATCTAGTTTGATTAACGTCTGTTTATTGTCTTGTTTTATATCCCAAATCATACCAAAAAAATGTTCATGCAGCTCTTTAGGATCCTTGCTGGGTTAAATCGATGCAATTGGAGCTGCAACAGTTTATGAAGCTCAAGGTGTGGACCCTTGTTGATCTTCCACCAAACAAGTATCCAATTAGGATTAAATGGGTGTTCAATAACAAACCCGATGACCGTGGCCTTGTGGTACGAAATAAGTCCCGTTTGGTGGTTCAGGGCTTTGCTCAAGAAGAAGGGATAGACTACACGGAAGTTTTTGCTCCCGTAGCCCTTCTTGAAGCTATCAGAATTTTTCTGGCTCATGCCGAAGAGATATGGAGACATTGATGAAGAGATATACGTGTGTCAACCACCAGGTTTTGAGGATCCCAACTTTCCTGACAAAGTCTACAAGCTTGATAAGTCCCTTTATGATCTTCAGCAGGCACCTCGAATCTGGTACGAGACTTTAACACAGTATCTCTTAAGCCATGGTTTTTCTCGTGGCACTATCGATATGTCATTATTCAAGAAGGAAGTGGATGGTGAGATGCTGATTGTACAAGTCTATGTCAATGATATTATTTTTGGCTCCACAAATCTGAAGTTATGTCAAAAGTTTGAGGAAGTCATGCGTGGTCGCTTTGAAATGAGCATGACGGGGGAGATGTGCTTTTTCCTCGGGTTGCAGATTGAACAAAAGCCAGATGGAATTTTCACTCATCAGGAGAAGTATATTAAAGAGATTCTGATGAAATTCAAGATGGTTGATGCTTCTCCTGAACTCACTCCTTTCACTCCTAAAACTTGCCTCACTCCTAACGAGAATGGGAAATCTGTTGATCCTCATCTCTACAGATCAATGATCGGTTCTCTTATGTATCGTACAGCAAGTCGCCCTGATATAACCTTTGCTGTAGGATATTGTGGTCGATACCAATCTGCCCTGAAAGAGTCTCATAAAAAGGCTGTAAAATGAATCTTTCATTATCTTAAAGGCACTTCTCGTTTAGGGCTTTGGTATCTTTATGGTGGGAATTTTGACTTACACACTTATTCTAACAGTGATTCTAATGGTTGCAGGTTGACCAGAAATTCGGTTACCCGAGGAAGTCAATACTTAGGAAAATGTCTGGTATAATGGTAGAGCAAGAAACAAACCACTGTTTCTCTTTCTACAGAGGAAGCGGAATACATTGTTGCTTCAAGCTGTTGCTCTCAAGTGCTCTGGATACAACATTAGATAATTGACTACGGGATCAACTTTCTCCACACACCGTTGTTCTGTGACAACGAAGCAGCTATTGGCATTGCCAAGAATCCTATTCATCATTCCCGCACCAAGCACATTGAGACACGAATTCATGCAATTCGTGATGCTCAGCAAAAGGGTTTTATTGATATTATTTCCGTTGACACTAAAAATCAAAAAGGATATCTTTTCACTAAAACGTTTGATAAACCTCGTTTTTATGAATTGATCTCTTTGTTAGGTCTAATATCATTTTAAACCCATTTTCTTTAAAATTATTTGACGTACACATTTTTTTAATATTTATTTTTTTATTTTATTTTATTTCTTTCTTTATTTTCTTTCTTTCCTTTTCGTTCTGCTCATTCCATAGTCTTTCCTCATCTTTCACATAAAATATACATATACATATATATATATATATATATATTAAATAAGAAATTTCTACATCTTGCTTAATTCGTAGAAATTTCGGGGGAGAATATATATTAAATATTCTTCTTGTTATCTTTTTTGCAGAATAAAATGAGAAGCATGGATGACGTAAAAGAGGTTAAGAGTATTGTGTGGGATAGGCTTGATAGGTTCAATCAGAAAGCAAAGTAAACAGTACTATTGCAGCTTAATTAATAAGAAAAAGAAACTTGACGACTTGGATAATTCCCTTGACATTTTTGGCCTTCACAAAGATTCAAGTTCTTGTTCAAAAAGGATTGAGAACAACATGATATTATTGTTTTGAGTCATTCTTATCTAAAGTATCTTTGCATCTAGATCTTCCACCCTATCTTAAAAGCTATATGCTTACTCATATTCACATCTAAGAAGCTCCTTGTTACATTATTTTTGGTGCTTATCTCCTCTTCTATGTATGAACATTGACCTGGAGTGATGATCTCCTATGCTGTATGATAGTACTGACCTGGAGCTCTTATCGGCACAATATGATGATCTTCTCTGTTATACGTAAGTATAGACCTGGAGCTCTCATCTGTAAGACTCAATTGATCAACTCCTCTATTCTACGTAAGTATAGACCTGGAGCTCTCCTCATTTGATGTCTATAAGGGCATTCCTTCTTATGAAAAAGGACCTTCGTTGCTTTGAGAGGAATAATCAAGCAAAGAGTGTCATTTGTTCAATATATCATGTGGACATGATAAGTTTCCTTACCAAATGTCTGTGGGTACTGGGTCATTCAATGTTTTCTTTAAAAGAACCAAAACATGATAATAGTAGCTGCAGTGCACTTGGTGAAACGAAGAATGCATGGACTTAAAGGGACAAGTATATCAGCAATCCCGGCAAACTTTGACTTTCCAGAAGATCTTTTCAGCTTCTCGTTCATATCATTTAATTTTTTAAGTATCCAGCGAAATTATACTTTCATTGGTAGTTTCGCAGGGTACAAATACAGCTTCGCTGGCTCTTTCGCACGTTGGAAGGTCGGTTTCGACCAGAGCTTACACGGGCGAAACTATAGTTTCGCTGCCTGTGAAACTAAGTCCTATATAACTCAACTTCTGAAATTACCTTCTCATTTTCACACTATTGCAGCTGTAGGTTATAGAGAACCCTCCCGTGTACTTATTTAGCAAATCTGAGATTTTGTGTTTGTGATTCTCGATTGACCATTATTTTATCTTCGCAAGTGAGTTTCAAACTAAGTACTGTAGTTTAATCTAGGTTTAATGGCTTCATTGTGAGTTTATTCGATTGAGACTCTTCGATACCTTCGTAGTTCTTACTGCGAAGGTATTGATAGTCCAAAGAAATGGAATGAAAGTTCAATGGTTTTCAGCAAAACTATGCAGTCATGCTGGCCGAGCGAACTTAACAGTTTCGCTGATCAAATCTCAGTTTCGCTGCGCCGAATCTATGGTTTCGGCTTGTCGAATCTACTACTCTGTCTTGCTAAAACTACTTAATAATTATTGCCAAAATTACATTTTCGCTTGCCGAAACTAATATTTTGACCAACGAAACTATAATTTCGGCTAGCGAAATTAAATTGAATTTCATTCATTTTTATTCTTTTAATTATTTTTCTTTAATATTAGTTTTTCACATATCGTACTAATGCGTTTCATTTGTTTTTCAGATTCCATGGCTAATCTTAAATTTGACAAGAGGAATAATATCACAGCTTTGCTGGATGACACTCATCCCAAAGCAAACCTTTTTAGAGACTGCATCCATTGGCTATAGAGATCTCCAATAGCCTATGCGATCTCACATTCCTCTACAATATAGGATTTACACATTAGAGATTTCTGGCGTACCGTAGAGTAACACAAGAGCCAATCCTCAGAGGATTGTGGCTAGGGTGCTGGAGAATGACCTGATCATCTCTACTGAGGTTATATCGAGGGTGTTAAGACTCGATGAGAATAATAGAGAGGAGGTTATACTATCAGATCCGGAGGTGTTTGATGCTTTTAGTTCGATGGGATGTGAGGGACCTCTGTTTGGCATGAGAAAGGAAATCAAAAAGTCCTTTCTCTCCAAGGAGTGGGGAAATATAGCCCACATATTTAACATGTGCTTAGATCACCGAAAAGGTGGATCAGAAGGGCTAAACCTAGACTGGGCTAAAGCCATGGTGATTTGCTGTAGAGGGCAGAAGGCCAACATTGCAAGATTGATCTTTGATTGCGTGGCGGAGAATATGATAGTGCTGAAGAAGGAAAAGTGGCTCCTGTACCCTCGATTCCTTCAGATGATTATAGATGATCTCATTCCTATTTTTGCACCCGTATTTTTGCAGAATGCTGTGCTATTAGACATGACTTCAGCGGGAAGATTACTCATCTGTGGGAAAATATGTACCCTCCAAAACCTTGGGACTATATAAGGAGGGTAAATGAGTCGGACGAGAATAGAGCAGAAGAGACGAGGCAGAAAGAGACTGAAGTTGTTAAGAAAAGAAAGAGGTATGTGAAAGGGAAAGATTATGATTTTGAGCAGGAAATTCATGAGTTGGCATCTGAGGCTAGAGTTGAGAAAGAAAAGAGATCGAAGAAGAAAGTAGATGAGGGAGAAACTAAGAGAAGGACTAAACACAGACATTAGTCTTTTACTGAGCCCCCGAGAAGGGAGGAAAGAGCAGGGTTTGATGAGGACATGATAAGAAACCTCGACTCATCTCTTGCTAATGAGTTGAGCATGATCAAGACCAAACTTACCAACCAAGAAATGAGGGAAAAATAGAAGGATGAGATGATTGAAGGCATGACAAAGATAATGATGGATCAACAAAGATTGATCAAAAGACTATTGACTAATATGAATGAACTCAAGAAAGCTGCCGGCCTGCCCAATCAGCTAACTCAACCTGAGTTAGATGATTTGACTAACAGCTCCAAGTATCCATTTCTAAATGTGGGTACATCTTCTCGGGTAGGAGAGGGAACGTCTGGTGCTGCAACTGAAGAGGCAGGGGGCTCTAGAGTGAGGCAGGAAGCCGAAAAAGAGAATGTGGAGCAGTTGTTTGAAGCTAGTTTTGTTGATATAGGGATGAATATTAATGATCTTGGAGGAGAAGAAATGTTCCCAGAATATACTGAATATGTTGAGAAGATTTTTGAGAAGGGATTGGTTGATGAGGAGGAGGATGATGAACAGCTAGTGGATTATGATTTTGAGCCCGAGTATTATGAAGTGAATGAAAGACCACTAACCTATGTAGTCAAGAAAGGAGATGATGAGAATGATGTGTTTGAGATGGAGCAGAAGGAATGGTTCATGAGAGAAAAAGAGCCTGAAGAGTTAACTCCCCTATTCCAAAACATGGAAGGGTTGAGCAAGAAAGAGGCTGATAAGAGAATCATAAGTTGGATGTATAACCCTGGTGTCAAGATGTTTATGATAAAGAGGAGAGGGGGATGCATTACATACATGCATAAGAGGAAGGCATTCAAGACCTTGCCAAAATGGGACTTGAGAAGGTTGGCGGTGGTGCCATTACTAGATACTAATCTCAGTGAGAGGGCCATGTTGTTAGGGAAGGAGATCAGGAATGGTGTGAATGATAATTTTGAGTCGTTCGGTTTCATGAAGGCTGAACGAAGAAGGTCGAAAAAGGATAAAGACTAGGAGACAGGTAAGGGAAAGATAGTGTTGAGAGTGAAACCCCTAAAAAACTTTAAACAGGGTTAGATTGTCGAATTCCCTACTACAAAGACTACAAAGTTTTGAGAAATTGGTTCTATGATAACAACACGGGGGAGGCTGTGATCAGGGTGAAGAATGTGATTGAGTATAGATTGTTTGATCCTATGGAGTTATTCACCTTTTGTGATGGGGACCTACTGGTACTTTATGAGAATCACATCAAAGCAGGAGCAGGGGAGGAGACCAGAAAAGAAGCTAGTTGGTTTATGAACATGGCAAACAAGGTGCTCGGTGTGAGAACTGAGCTAAAGGAGTTGGCAGAGAAGGTGAGAGAACAAGATGATCTGAACATGGATGTCCACGACTTAAGAAAACAACTTGAGCAAACTAGTGCTCGTGTCGAGGGAGGCAATGCTGCAGGAGCTGATGAAGATATATTAGAGGCAGCAGGGGAGACTGAAGCTGACCAAGGAGAATCGGTGACTAAAGCCCCCGAGGAAGATGCTGCGGGAACTGTAAAAGAATAATCAGAGGCAGCGGTAGAGACTGGAGTCTATCAGACAAATCAAGACCAATGAGACAGTAAGATCCAACCTAGAGGGAGTATTGAAGATCATGTATAGGTTAGACTCACCTTAGATTAGATTATGTTTATATTCCTTGTAATAGGTTTAATGTTAGTCTACTTTTCAATGTTGTTTATTTTGTTTAGTTTTGCTGCCCAGCAAAACTATGAGTGAAACCGTTGTTTCGCTCATAGCCAGCTGTTTAGTTTCACCCGGCAAAACGGTTGTCTCTGCCGGGCGAAACTATTGTTTCGGCAGCATAGTTTCGCTGACAGCAAAACTGTAAGCGAAACTATGTCTGGTATATATACTTTTGATCATGCTCATTGTTGGGCACCCTTTCAAAACCCTAATCGAATATTATTATTGCAAGAGACTATTATAAGTTGTTCCATTGATGAAATACATTTAAGCTTGTTTCTTTTGATTGTATTGAATCCTTAATGTTCATATTTGAATACATTGTGGTCGTTATCATTCTTCTTCATCTTTGTTTTTTGTCTAGTGTTTATGATATTAAACGATTGAACACATCAATTGTACTACAATTTGATCAAATGGACCAACAGTGTCCCATACTTTTTCCAGCCATTTGTTGATCTGGGCTAGTTTCCGATGCTAGGGTATTATGATCCGAGTGAGGCAGGTGGTTTGCAGCAGCAGGGTGGCTATGTGGACCCGACACCGGAGTTTCCGGTTTATGGACAGAGTATAGAGGAAGGAAGTGAGGAAGAGGAGTCGGATGATGATGCGTGATCAGAGATGGTTGTCGTAGCAGCAGCTCGTCTAATATCTTTTATTATTCTTTTCATGTTGTTTTTAGCTATATGGTCTGTATTCTTAATTTCATATACTTTGGATGTTTGGCAGGATGGGGGGGTTGGTTGAAAGTTGTTTGTTTGGATGGGTTGGATGTTTTGGCTAGGAACACTTTTATCTAACTATGCTATGGTTTGGTATGTTATGATTATTTGATAGGTACGGTGTTGTTTTGTCGCTTCCTTTCGCGCGTATGATTAGGAACTGTTTGCTGAACGCATGTTAGATTGGAGGGCATATGTAGAATTGACTGGCACATTAACAGTTTCACATATTCAGTTAAGTCGTTTCCACTTGTATATTTTGTATATTTTAGTTTTTTTTATTTTTTTATTTTTAATAGTTTATTTTAGTTTAGTTATGTTTCCATTCTTGCATTTGGGACAATGCAACATTTAACTGTGGGGATGGGACACTTGAGTCATAGGTTTAGTTTAGGTAGTTTCAGTCAAAAATACAAAAAAAAATTTGAAAAACCAGAAAATGTCTTTTGAAATAAGAAGTTTGCAAAATAAATACGGAAAATGATAGAAAAGATGGGTTTTTATTTAAGTTCAAATAATGATAATATGAGATTAATATAGTCGACCTTGTGTCTAGGTTGTGAATAGGCCCGGTCCGGTTCTAGATTCCTTTGAGTTAAATATATATACCTTAATTTTCGGTTCGCTAGTGGGTGCTCATCTAGGAAAAATGGGAAATTGAAACCGCTGAAAATAGTATAAGAAATGTCATTATAAGCCAAAATTTTTGGAGTTTTTAATCACAAAAAAAAATAAGGAATAAATGAGCTAGATTGAAAAGAATACGAGGCCTATGTAATCTTTGTTGGGGATGGTGACTCTGACTTAGATTCCCTACAGGTTAAGTAAAGAAAAAAAATTGCATAGAAAATTACGGAAGCTCACGTTGTCGCTCTCGAGGATGGTGACTCTGGTTGAGACACCCTCTGGGTTAGGTAAAGCAAAGTCTATGCTCGAAAGAAAACAAAAGAGGACAAAAATGGTTTTAAATTCTTTTGATTTTGGTAAAAAAAATGGTTAGGAATTGGTCCAACGATAGTTGTTTGTTCTAGAAGCTTAAGGTGGGATTAGATGCACTGTGGCTTCGAGTGTGAGACCTTAGGTAGACTGGCCGCACTTTAACTTAATATTGAATGATAAGGGGTTTGGAACTAGATCTGGGTTAAAAGGGACACGTATATTCGCAATCATGGCTAACCCAAGTTTTGATTTTTAGTAAGTAAGTTACCTTTTGACCCGAGTATATATCCTTCTCTAATTCTGTTTGCATAGATTCGTTTTCAAGGATGAAAAAAAGAGTAAGTATGGGGATATTGATGTATTGCAAAATACATCAGTTATGCATGTACACTTTGTACAATTTTCATTCGTTTTATTGTCGTGTGTTTCGTATAATAGATAGTCTTTTGATCCAATTGAGTTTTGTAGGTCTTGTGAGCTTAATATAGATGAAAAGTGAAGAAAATGAGTTAATATACGATGAAGTCAAATCTTGGAATGAGTTGGAGAGCACGAGAACTAAAACGAGTCGGAATTGCTGGTTCTACACCCTGTGGTTGGCTGTGAATAATTATAGTGTGTCTCTCGCCACCCGCGAGAGGCTGTTATGATTGTTGTCATTATTTTCTCGGCCACCGGATGCGAGTCAAAGTCTAAGAACCCTCTTGCCAACCATGAGAGGGTGTTATGTGCACATATACTCAATTTGGTTTAAGAAAACACATTATTATTCATCCAGAAAAACCCTAAGTTATGAATTAGAGGGTGCTGGACGATTTTGGAGCATTGATTTAGAGGATTTCAAGCATTTAGAGCTAGTGGATAGAGGATTGAAGTCGGGGAAGCAGTCGGTACGCATTAGTGATGTTCGGGTGTCTTTACTTTTGCCTCTTTCATGTGTACCATGTTTACTTTGATTTAGTATGCTTTGTTTTCATTGAACTTCACGATTTTGATTGGCTAATTTCATTGTACTACCTAGATTGGATGATAGATTGCATAAAGTTTTGACTTTTAATGGATTTATGGATTCTATGGGTTATTTATGAATTGTAGATTTGTTCTTTTGATTAGATGTATATGCCTTCTTGATAGTGTCTAAATATTGTCAGTTGCTTCACGTGATTCGTGGTGACGGTCTTTATCACAGAATAGAGTCTTGCCAGATTTCAGATTTTGGTGAGTGTGTATATCACAAAATAAACCTTTAATTTGTAGGGTTAAAGTGCACAATTAACCTTAGAAGTAATCTTCGGTGATCATATAAAATCAAGTGTTCTACTAATGTCAATATCTGTGAGGTGCGAGATTATTATTAGGTCTAAGTCATTAAACCGCAAGGTGGAAGCTTCTTGGAAGTACATCCTGTTGGCTATTGCCTAACAAGTCTAATTAAGAGTCCAAGTTCACCTTAGATTTAGGTCCTATGAGGGAGTGAATCGTGCAAGTTACTTTCATAAATCCGCTAGGCATCTTGTGTGAAAGTATAATAATCGGTAATCTGAACAACCTTTAGGGTGTCACAGCGTGCTCTTGAGAAGGGGTGGGAGGCCTTTAGATATCCCAAAAGGTGAGAACTTAAAAGAAACCTGTTCCATAGTTGACAACTTCCAAAATAAGAATCATTACTACAAGCAATCACAATTCCAGTCTAAGTTGTGTTTTCTCACCATCTGAGTAAAGTCCAACCTAATTCGTGTTCTTTAGTTAACTTAGTTAATTTATTTTATATTTAATTGCTTTCTTAGGAATTGCTAGAAACCCCACATCAAGTAAAAATTTAGTTACGTCCATGTCAAGTTAAGTCTAGATAGAGTCTTTCTTGTAATTCACTGAGTCTCATGGGTTCGATATCTGGACTTACTTTAGCTATACTAGAGTCGATCGGTACACTTGCCGGTTAGTAGTTTAGTGTTTCTTATTAAGTCTAGAGTATTACTAGAGTCTAGAATTTAGGTTAATTTAGTTATTTTATTAAACTACTTTTCATTTCATCGCTTGTGTCACCCATATCTAGCCCACATCATCCATCCCACACTGAGGTGGATCTTCCTAAACCTGTTCAGGAGATCCATATGGAAGAGGCTCTGACTTTTTCAAGTGATTACATCATTAAGACCTCAACCACGGCAACTCAGTCCATTGATACTTCAACTGAAGTTGTTAGTGAGCAGGGGAAATCCAGAAGCCAAGAACAAAAGCTGGTGATAAGGAAGAAGACTTAGGTCTAATTCTCTCATCCCCCAATGATTCTTCTACTGAAGATGAGGGGAACCTCAAACTAAAGGTGCAAAAACTAACCAAAACATGCACCTATTTAGTCTCCAAGGTCAGTCACTTGGAATCTCAAGTGACTACCTTACGAAGAAGGGTCAATGATCAGCAACTTGGGATTTCTGATCTCAAGGAACAACTAGCTATGAGACCCTTCAGGAGGACTAAACCAGGAACACAAAAAACTGAGGATGTGATAGACTTAACCTCCAGCTCACCTATGTAAATGGGTGATTCTACCAAAAATGGGGAGGAAGTTGTCATAATCACAGTACCTGGGAGTCCTTCTCAGAGTATGGACATTAAGGAATCAACAACCTCACTTGCAATTGTCCACACTCAGCAACCTCTCAAGTTCACACTGATGTGGACTCTCTTATACAAAGTCTGTTTGAGGAGGGAATACCAAGGGAAGCGTTAACCCTGTGATATTGAGTTGTAAATGAAATTCAAGGGTGGGGGTATGATGCTGAGAGAAGAGCCCTAGTACTGCATAGATTTCAAGGACAGTAAGAGGTCTTCAAATTTCAGACCATGAACTTGTATAACAGTTTTTCTCCAGTCAATATGCTAGTGGCCAACGCAACTCAACAAAGGCAGGATGGCATATTGGCTGAGAGAATTCAAGACATGATTATTGAAGAGTTAAGATATAAAAGTAGGCAACTGTAAACAGGCAATGTCATTGGTCAACTGGATGTTGAGGTGGAACTCAAGATTAGCTTTGAAGGGGAAACCTTGACTGAAGGCCTAGTGACAGAACCTGTGAGCATTGTCACAGAAACAACTACTTTAACATCTTTCACCCTCAGTGAGGCAACAATTGGTGAAGGTGCTTCACAACCTTTCTCTGGCCAGAGCTTGATTGCTGAACCAAGGCCTGTGAGTGACAAGGGAAGAGGAAATTGACCTCTGAGGAGATTGAGGAGGAGGAACGAGAGAGGAAAAGGAAGCTAAGGGGAGAGAGTTCAACTAGTTTCTCAGGCTTCATGGAAGCTACAATCAGGATAGCCCCCAGGCCAAACACTTAAGATGATGAGTTGAGGGCTACCAGATTGAACTATTTGGGAAACAGGAACTACGACATTGATGATCTCATCTCTCTTCCCTTGAAGAGCTAACTGAATTGGCAGACTTAGAGCTGACAAAGGAGAAGAAGGAAGCAGAGGATGCAGAATTGCTCCTCAAGGTTAAAGAAGAAAGAAGGCAAAAGAGGTTGTACAAACATGCTCTACTCTCTCCCCAATTCATGAACGCCCTGAGAGAGAGGCTGTGGCAACTAAACAACCTACGGTGGATAAGGAGGCTTACGTGTTGATACATGTGTCCCTAGATTCTGAGCTGAATGTAATATATTTTTAATGTCTTGATCATATGTAATTGAATGTTTATTAATGAAATACATTTAGCTGTTTATGTTATAATGTTTACATATTTCATTAATGGGTTGTGTAATAAGTAATTATATAGGTTTGTGGTCGTTTGAATTGATATGAATAATGTTGTAATGATTAACCATTCAAACTCAACATGATGAAGTTATCATGCGAATGGGACATGCGAATGGACCATACGCATGAATAACTTCATGCGAATGGCTCAGTCACACGATTGAACCATGAGACT
>BJCO01730700.1:0-12150 GCA_018326465.1 Flaveria floridana
CTGAAGTGCTGAAGACTTCAACTACTGAAGCCTAAAGAACTGAAGAACATCAGTTGAAGATCAAAGTACTGAAGATCAACAGCTGAAGCACAAAGCCTGAAGACAAAGACTGAAGACATCAGCTGATGATAACTACTGAAGTCATCAGCTGATGAAACACCTGAAGTCAAAATCTGAAGACAAGTGCTGAAGCCTTCAGAGTTTGTCACAACAGCTGAAGAAGCATTCTTCAGTTGTTGTGACGGTTTACCTTTCAATCTTTTCTATTTCAGTAGTTGTAAAATGACTGAAGAGTTTGTTATTCAGTCGTTGTAGTAGTTCAGTATTTGTAATTTTCCTTTTCAGTAGTTTGTAAAACGACTGAAGAATTTGTTCTTCAGTCGTTGTAGTTATCAGTAGTTTTCTTTCAGTACTTGTAATAAGTTTAATACACAGTATTTTTGTAAGAAGATGTCAGCTGTTTGACATCTTCAGTAGTTTAGGTAGTTTCAGTAGTTTGTTAAAATAACGGTTTGATGTCACTATCAAGTGACATCAGCTGACGTCATTCTTCCTATAAAAGGAAGATGACCTAATTGTAATCCTTTCTGAAGCGTGTGATTCAATAGAAAACACCTTTTTGCAGAATTGTTCTCTCTCTCTCTCTATAACTTTACTGTTACATGCAAAATCATTTGTGTTCTTGTTCTAATTTCTATATCTCGTGCTAAATCCGTTGCGAATACAACCTAATAGATCAAACTAGAGGCTGAGATCCTTTCAAAAAATCTACCTAATTCTCTATACCCAATGGCTCTAATACCAATATGTCACACCCTCGCTAGTAGCAGAAACACAAGTATGCGACGGACGGGATCGTCATAACACATTGGGGCCTAAGAGAAATTCTAAATGAATTCCACATCAATGGATCATGACGTCACCCGACATAAAGTACATGTGTCAAGAACAATCAATGCCATAACGTTATTCCATCTATGCATAACCAATCCAAAAATTCCAAGCCAGAACAACCAGTACTAGATCAATCAAATTCGAGTACAAATACAATAATAACTTACTGTCCAAATTAATGTCCCAATGTCTAATGCTCTTGAAGGAGTAGTCTCATCTAAAGACCACTGTCCAAGTACCTAAGCACCAGTACAAGAAAAGACATGCTCTAGTGAGTTCACAGGTTTAAAAGTACCAACAGTTTGCCGTGTATAACATGTACCAAAGGTGTATATGGGTAAGAGCACATAGCAATCATAGATATCAACACAAGTTTAAAGTCAGTCCAAGTCCAATTACCTGGATTATATTCACACAAGGGCACGCCCAGGCCAAGTTAGTCTCGACTAGTATATCGATGATAGAGGTGGGGGTGTCAACCCGTTAGTACTAACAATACCTCTCCATGACATCCAAGTCACAAGAACAAGCACAAGCACAAGTACACACTCATTAATAAACATCTAGAGTCAACCCACGACCCAAATCGCATACGTTGTTCAAAATAGTCTATAAGACACGACATAGTCTAAAACAGTGAGCAAGCTTTTCCCCCAAGTAAAAGACGTTAAAAAAGGGGTAGTGAAACTCACCTAAAAATAGTATAGTCCAAATTCCACAATGTGCAAAGCAAGCACTAAAAGTAAGATCACAAAAGAATTACTAAAGAACAAAATAACCAATATGGGTGTAATTCCTGTAGCCCAGTCTTTATTGTCCATCACGGTTCTTATTTTATGAAAACATGGTTTATTAGAAGGACAAGTCCAAAGTCTGATTTAAACATTAAATTTTGTCACCTTAGGGTTTTAGTTGTCGCTTAATATCACATTACTAATGTCCTTTGGTGCACATCTATTCGTCCATATTCAATGAATTAAAGATATTATTAGCTTATCCTTTTAAAATTTATTTAATCACTTTTAAGTATAAAACTTGTCTTCATTTGATTATTTAGTTTCAAATCTTTATTTTTAAGTTTAACAAAATATTTCAGCATGAAGAGCTGATTGCGCACCGGTTTTGAATAAGCAGATTGGATGTCGAAATCGTATCGAAAAGTTGCGTAATATGAAGCATTAGAAAGATAAGACTTTATTCTAAACACCAGAAAAAGAATCATCTCAATTGAATAAAATATGTGAAAGATATGACTCGACTAACACAGACCAACCTGCTACCCCGATTCGTCAGTTTTGACCTTCAGTTTTATGTGTCGGGTTTGGAGGACCAAACTATGTAAAAATGACACGGACCACTTGGGTTTGTTAGAGGACTCATGGAACTTATTTTTAGATGAAAAATGAGACCCATTTGGACTTATTATGACCGAGTTATGACCAGTACAAAACGTCCTATTTTTCTGCCAGCAAACTGTCCACTTCATTAATCTTATTCCTTTGCATCTCAAACCCCCATATTTGACTATTAATGACCTGAGATCTTAAAGAACATTTTTTCATGAACTAATTGACAAAACATTGAATTAATCACTTAGATTATTACAAATTCAGTCCCAAAACAGTTAGTTGAAGTTTTGCCTTCCGGTACACATTGTTAGTTAATCGGTACATAGTTTTGATTTTCCAACACGTCTAAGGATTCAAGAAGCAAGATTAATGTTTTATACAACAATATATAAGTCCAAGATGTCCATTATAGTCAGGGAAAACAATTTTACAACCCAATTTTGATAGCTCCAACAATATACAAGATTGAGAGTTAGGGTTTTACCATGTAGAACGTTAAACACCCGAAACACCTAGATCTTCACGATCCAACATACAAAATATGGAATAAAAGAATATTAGATGATGATTTAATCTTTAGATGATAAATATCATCAATAACACGATCCAATGAAAATTAAATCATCAACGAAGTGGCTTTTCTTACCGTAGAAGACCAATGTTTGTACAAGATGAGTGCTTGAACAATAAAAATTGATCAAGAATAAGGAAGATGATGATGATTCACCATGAAGATGATGAAGAAAAAAGAGAAAAACATGACGGCGGTTAGGGTTTTCTCTAGAGAGAAAATTTGGGGAAAAGGCATAAAAAATGAAAGAATGAGAAAAAAGGGGAACTCCCCTCTTTATATAAGGATTAGGCCAAGGGGGCCTTAGATGAGCCTCGTGGGCCCTTGACCATTTCGTGCAATTTCATCTTGTCCAGATACACGTGTCGTTTAATTTTTACGTTTTTAAATTCTCCGTTTTAATACGATTCCAACGGACGATTCTATGCTATATAAATTATTGAATTTATATTTTTGAAGTAAGTTAAGTCTATTTAGTAAACTTTAGGCAAAACACACTGATGTCCGATTTCTGTTTGCGTTCTACGCGTAAGATGTATATTTTTATATTTTTAAGTCTTTAAACCAAATTTAAGCACACAACCATCGTGCTAAATCCAAATCGATGAACGTCTACTATCAGCATGTCCAAAGCTCACTAGAACATACTAGCGTTAGACCCGCACTTCACCGCGGTTTGATTTGTAGCGTATAAAATAACGTCATAATTATAGTTTTTGGGATTATCATGATTTCGGTGAGTTCAACTATATATGCACTCGGATTGTCGCTACACATGTTTTAATGATTCATATTATATTGTCATGATACAATTATCAAACATTAATTTAATAACACGAATATTATATTGTAACTAATATAATAACACGATATTATATTGAAACTTATTAAATAATAACACGACAGATGCACGATATTATATTGTAACTAATATAATAACACGAATATTATAGTAGTAGTATTAATATGATAATATTTATTATTATTATAATTATTTTTTGAAACTTATTAAATAATATGTCATTAATTAACATATTTTACATAAATATTTAAATTATTAAACTAACAATATGACCCTAGAAAATATTAGTATTATTGTTACTATAAATATGAAGATATATATTAGTTGTATACTTAAATATTTAAATAAAATAATACTTAATTTAAATAGCAAGTAGTTATAAAAATATAACTAGTAAATATAAATTTAAATACCAATTTATAGTATCATAAATAAAATAAAATCAAATTTAATGAAAATTAAATAATATTATATTCTAAAATAATGTATTAATAATTGTATTAAATAATATAGTAGTTAGAAAAAGTTAATTAAATAGAGGGCAAAAGTTAAACTATTTCACAAAAAACTTATATTTTATGTTTAAAATGTTGTATTAGGCGTATTACACTTTGAATTAAATTACTATTTTGTCATCTTAAAATATATTTATCATATCGTGGTTTGCCTCGCGCGATGCGACGAGTGTCACTAGTCTCACTTGAAAAGCGCAATTTAAGTTGACGTGACTTAAACATTAATTATATTTTGTTGTTATTATTATTATTATTATTATTATTATTATATATATATATATATATATATTATTATTATTATTATTATTATTATTATTATTATTATAACTATGTAATATTTAATAATTATATACTTATGTATATAAATAAGATAATACTTAATTTTAATAAGATATAGTGATAAATATATAAATAGTAAATGTAAGTTTAATTATTATTTTAAAAGCATTATTAATAAGATAGTACTTAATTTACTGAATTAAATAATGTATTAATTATAAGAAGTATGACAATTTAGAAATTAATGCATGACACACTTGTATATTGTGCTTAAAAAGTTATCTTAGTATCTTACATTTTGAACAAAATTATAGTTATATCTTCCCTAAATGCTTTATATAGTAATATAGATTAAGTCTATAATACATAGTTCTAGAACTTACGGTATCCACACACGTCTAATGTACTAATCTCAGATCATGTCATTATTAGATCAACTTTCAAGTCAAAACGCATACTTAGACCAAGTCAAGTCAAAGAGTTAAAGTCAAAGTCAATGGTCAAAGTCAATTGTCAATGCACCTATTTTGGGGACGGATGTCACAATCTTCCCTTTCCCCGTCACCCAATCAAGATCCTTCTTTGACCTTCTCCTCTCAGGCTTCATGTATCCAAAAGCTTCAAAGCTATCTTGAACGCACTGACGGATCTAATGCTCTAACATTTTGGGACGTTCGCTCAAAGCCGAGTCAAGGAGGGGAATCTCTGCTAGTCTCCTTAAATCCCACTTAGAAAGGGTCTTGAACGACGTCCTTTTATGCATATATGAGATCCCGCCTCCACGCCTTTTAATCTTAAACATTTTCAGCTTCGTGTTGGATTTCCAGCTCATAATCTTCTTGTCCGTCTCCTTCCTCCCTGGTTCTTGAATGTTTTAGAAGAGAGGTGTTAGTTTCTCTAGTTCTTCCTACTTATACAATCAGTCCTCTCTGTTCATCTCAATCATATCTCCTTCAACTAAACTCCTCTGAGTCACATAAGTCATTGGCCTCTAATCAACTATATAAAACTCTGGCTCTGAATCATAGTCCACTAACTGTTCATCCACTTATTCCTCCTTATCAATTAAATTTAGCCTAACATGCCCTTTCTCTCCTCCTTAACTCTCATCCCTTATCACCTTATTACCTATCAAATCAGTCTCTAAGTAAAAGCCTATATCAATAAACCCAGCTTCATACACTTGATCAACATTTTCTTCATAACCAACTCCTTCACCACTACCTCCAGCACCACGTTCACTAGATTCAACACCACCTACACCACTACCACTAGCTCCAGAGATTCCAGCACCACTACCACCAGCTCTAAAAGTTCCAGCATCACCACCACCAGCTCCAGAAGTTCCAACACCACTACCTCCGGCTCCCAATCCACTACACCGCCAACACCTGCTCCTAATAAATTAAATAAAAGGGAACTTGGATGTGTGAGTCATTTCCTTGATTTGCTCAGCACTTGGTACATCAGCAGCACCAGGTACATTAGCAGCACCAGTAGACCTCCTCAGATCACCCACTTCCTGCAACAACCTTTTGATCAGATCCTGTTGACTCAATATAACTTTCTTCATCACATCAATCTCTAAATCCCTCAGCTTCTCCCTCTCCTCTGAGTTGATCAGCTTGGTCTTTATCATGCTTAGCTTATTTGATAAGGATTTGTTAAGATTCCTAATCACATCCTCATCAAGCTCTGAATTGATGTCCTTCATTGGCCTCTAAACTTCTCCTACAGGCCTAGTCTCAAGAATGACTAGCTGCTTGCTCTTACTTCACTTTTTCCGTATCAGGGAATCAGCTCTAGCTTGAGAGGATGATTTCTCTACACCCTTCTTCTTCCTCTTCTTCCTCAACTCCTTCTCAATCCAATCTAGTTGCTCTTCAAAGCTAAAATCAGTCTCCTTCGTATATTTCTTTCTCTTTCTAATCTCCTCCATATTTCCCCAGTGACTGGGTCCGAGAATGATATTCTATGTTGATGTGATGTCAACAAGGATCGAATATGATGATTGAGTCAGTGATTAAGTAGATGAAATACTAAATGAAAGAATATTAAATGTTGTAAAGATACTTATAAATGCTTGTATATTGATTGGTGAACAAATAACTTACAATGGGTTCTAGGGTTTTCAATAATAGTAAAAAGACAACCTTAGAATCTCGTAACTTGAGTACTAGGTATCTTTGTGAATGAAAAACTTCCATATGATGGATATTCTATTCTATTTATAGGCTGACATAAAGCCTGTGCAAAAAGACTAAACTACCATGACAACTATATAAAATACTAGTCTAAAGTACAAAAGTCTTCATCCATATTAGTTGTTAAACATCCACATTAACTAATGCGGATGCCTTGGCTTCATCATCATTTCTTGTTGCTTCATCAGCATTAAGTGTTTGGTCATCAGCATTAACTAATGCGGATGAGCAAACACTTATCAGCATTTCTTTATTGCATCCGCATTAACAAATACAGATGAAAAAATACTTTGCAGCATTTGTTCTGGCTATCTACATTTGTTTATGCAGAAGAACAAACACTTGTCAGGATTTGTTCCTTGGTCATCCACATAGACAAATGCGGATCACTTAGTCTTCTCTTCACCTTCAATTCTTCTTGGACTTGTGGGAAACTACCAATAGAAAAACCATCACCCATCACTTGAATTAGCATGTATGATCCTTTTAGGGTCCAACAATACTCCCCCTAAGGATTATACAACCTGGGTACTTTAAGATTTTGATGGTGGATGAGGTTATGAAGATTCTATTGGGTCATCAGCAGGTGCTTGGACTGGGACAATGGAGTTGTGCCTGGGTCTGGAAGAGATGGATTTAGGATGGACTTAATCATGTTGGAGGAGTCTCTGGCCTCGTTCATCCTGTCTCTACTCAGTACGTGAATGGTCATTTGGCTCATGGTGTGAATTGCTTGAATGGGCATCTTCCTTAGAGATATGGGTTCCCACACACCAACTGCGGATAACCCATCTCTATGACTCAGGAGTGTTCCATCAGCATCAACCTCTAGTTTCATAATACTATCCAAATTGAGAGGTGTCTTCTTCTTCTTCCTCTGTTCTCTCTTATGCTTGATTTGGTCATAAGCCATTTTAAAGATTTTGATACACTTTAAGAAGAAATAAATTTTGCCTCCCCATTTCCTTTCAATCACCAACTCATATGTCTTTTCATCATAGTAGACATTAGAGATTAGGATGGAAGTTTGGGTACCAGCTACCATCTTTCTTTTTAGTGATTCAGTTGGTTTTACATTCAACTCAGGAAATACCAACTCTTCAATCCTTTTTGTTCTCTTTTTATTGTCAAAGGATTTTGGAAAGTTTTATCTTTTCTTAAGCAGACTGCTTTCAATGAGTTGAAGTTATTTGTTCTTTTGAAAATCCTTAGAATTTATTTGAACTCATATCCCCTGTACATTGCTTGATGATTGATCAATTCAGGCTCAACAAGTTCTTTAAGATCATGAATCTGCAGGGTGTTCACAAGAGCAGAGTACTTTTGTGAAGAATTGCACTAACCCTAAGATTCTTTTGCTTATGAACATGTTCCAGTCACTGTCGTACTTCCATGCAATGATCTTCACATCAGTTTTACCCTCTGGAGCTGACACACCCTGAATCATCTCTGAAGTCATTAACCTTATTGAAGCTTCAATTGAGAGGGTTTAGTAAATCATTCAGGATTCCTGTTAAGAATGGGTGCCAAGACATCATGGTCTTGAATGGTGAGCTGGATGTCTTGAGCTGTGAGTCTAGTTTTGGGTCTTCTTCCTACAACCTCCTCTTCTAATTTTTTCAATCTGCCTTTCTTTTCATTGATCATCTGGAGGATTGCAGCTCTAAGGGAATTAGTCTTCATGTTCCCTAGTTTTCTCTTTGTATATCCTTGCTTTGAAAGATAATCATTTATTTACCTATCAGCCATGGTATAGGGTCAGGATATGGAGTTTGAGAGGTTTCAGTCTATCTTGTGGTTGGGGCGGTGAATGTGATGTAGGATTTGACTGATTTTCTCTCATACTCAGTCACGTGTGTTGGGTCAAGAAGTTGGTTCATCTTTCTCACTTCTTCCACCATTGACTCATAGGTCATTCCAAACACCTCATCAGCATCATAACCGTGATTGATTAGAAACATTGCATTGATAATCAAGTCATTGGTTTGAGATTTTTCAACCATCTCCTCAATAGAGGTTTCAACCTTCGCAGGACTATCTTTTACCATAGGTTCATCAACCTGGTATCCTTCTTCAATCTCTCCTATGAGTTAGTTTTTGACAACAAATTATTAATCACATTGGTGAAGTCAAGCTGATTATTTTGAAATTTGACTTCGTTTGGTCAAAATTTGAATAATCAAAGGTACTGTTGCATAGACATTCCACCTAATCTTGATTTTGCAATGCATGATAAATTTTATTTTGAATTATCTTTTATTTTGATGTTGATTTTCTTTTCAAACTCTCTTTTTACAATCAACCATAAGTTTTGAAATCAACATTTTCAGTTTGATGATCCCATGTTCATGCGACAAATTTAGGCTTTTGAAAATCACTTGTTTGTGTTAATTTTCATGATCATTTGTGTCAGTGAGCTCATAAATGTCTATCAATCCTTGGTTTGTGGTTGATTTTGAGATTGTTTCTTTGTTTTAGGGTTCTTAGTTCAAATTGAGTTCGACGGGTACATCACGGATTTTTCTGAGAGTCACCTTGTTTCGATACTACAATGCTTTAGAATATAAATAGAGGCAATATGATGTTTGTAGAACACAGGAATCAGAATGTTGTTAATGATTTTGATGATGAATGAAGAACAGTAGTATGGTTTTCGCTCGTCGCACTATAATGTCTCTCAAATTTGAAAAGTATTAAATGCACTCTAAAGATCTATTTAAATAGTCCTTTTAATGTCCTTTTCAAATTATACAAGCGTTGAAAACAAGTGCGGTCAACTACAGTAGCAAATACGAAAGCCTAAAACAGTCAACATTTGTGTTACTGTAGCAAATGCAGAAGAATGAATCTTGCAGCATTTGTCTACTATAGCAAATACAGAAGTTTTAAGTTCAGACACTTGAGCACTGTAACAAATGCAGATGGGTTAAGTTTACATACGTTTTTGCACTGTAGCAAATGCGGATGTTTTAACTTAGTCTTCGCATTTGTACATTGTAACATATGTTTTTCCATATTTACTTCAACAAATGCGGATGAACAACAAAGTTGTCCGCATTTCTTGAACTTCAAACATGATTAGAGAAGAGTGTGAGCACACTTCTAATTTATAATGATACAAATATACAACAAAGTTTAAGTAATGATCTCAGCCTTATTTATGAAATGCGGATGAGGAAACCAAATGCGGATGAACAAAGTTGTCCGTATTAGTTTTCATACTTGAAAACTGTTGGATATTTATAGTAAGATTAATACGGTAGAGTTAACTTATCCCCATTACGTTCACTTGTGCTTTCATGACTCAAATTATTACTCGCATTGGTTATGTGCTTGGGTTACCTTCACCCACATTAACTAATGCTCTTACCTGCATTAAGTTTTGAACTTGTCAAATCTTAATGTTCCTGCTGTGGATAGTTTTAGTTGTTTTTGCTTTGATGCTTGATCTTTATGAAGCCGTGTCTTTTGCTTTTGACTGTTATGAATATGAGTCTGTTGATTTGTTGTTTATGAGGTTTTGACTGTTGCTTGGGTTGTCAATTCTTGCTTGGATTGACTTGTTCATCAGATATGATACATGTTTCCCAGTGTTGACTAATTTTGGACTTTTATGCTTCAAGATGTCTGCATATACTGGGATCTATGGAATAACTTCTACATCAACACAATCAGTTTTCTGATTTTTATATTTATTTTTTATTTTAATATTTTTCAAAAAAGAAAACAACTATACAAGATGATCAAAAATTTTAATTACTCCATCTAAAGTTTATATCCATACGAAATAGAAACTTTAAAGATTTGTTAAAATTTTGAAAAGAAAATATTTTTGTGATTTTTGTTTTCTTATCTATACATGAATTGGAGATATACCTTTGCTGGGATCATATCAATCTTACCTTTCACAAGTGCAAGCAATTGTTAGTAAAACAGACATGGTCATGAACATATTGATTGAAGCTATGTTTGTCCTCTTAAACTCATACTTGGTTAATATTTTAATGCTAGTGATCTTATCATGTTTTGAGTTGATTGGGTATTCAACATGTACCTCATACTCAAAAGCATGGTAAGGTTAACCATCTGCATGCAATGTATGGTAGAACATTAACAACTTACTTGACTAGGTCACTTAAAATATGAAATCTCATTTTGCATGATCCTCATTGGGATTCTTTTGTTTTGATCCTTTTATCTTTCTAATCCACATTGGGATTCTTTTAACTTCACTTTGGAAGGTGATCTCTTAGGATTCTTTTGTTGCATTCTCTTGGAATGTATTTTATTCTATTGATTCATCCAAGTTGGATGTGTTCCTCGTTAGGAATCTTGATGGATAATTACATCAGCACTATGTGCTTGTTTTTCCATGTCTTTGCTTAGCAAAACAAAGGAAAAAACTGATGTGAGTAAAAGAGATTCATATGACATCATTACCTAGTGTGTTTAGGTTGCTACACACACACATTTGGATAAGCTAATACTTACACACACTTTGAGATGAAAGCTTCATAGTTGAATATAAGCTTTTCATCACTGCATGTGTTTTCTTCTCCAAGTTGAGCTTACCCGCATATCAGATAAGTCATGTCAGTCATTTGAGATTTATAAATAAGCATAATGAATGATATAACGATTGTAATTATATAATTTCCCTATGTATAAAACATATACTTCTGCAAGATGACTTCTTTTTGTATTTTTATGAATTTTTGAATGTTTTTGTTGATTTTGGTTTTTACTCAAGGTTAATCATGCCAATTGATTGAACTACGAATTCAAATCTATTTGGAACAAATGCCTTAGTGAATAAATCAGCTAATTGATTATTAGTGTGAACCTATATCAATTTGATTAACCCTTTTTCAGCACAATCTCCTAAAAAATGATATCTAATTTCAATATGTTTAGTTTTTGAGTGTTGAACTAGATTATTTGTTATGAACATTGCTGATGTGTTATCAATATGAATTGGTGTGTGCAAGAAGTTAAAACCATAATCAAGCATCTGGTTTTGAATCCAGAGAACTTGAGAACAACAAGCTGATGCTACAATGTACTCAGTTTCTACTGTTGAAACAGACACATTTGTCTACTTGTTGCACTGCCAGGAGACCAATCTAGGACCAAGAAATTGACAACCGCTAGATGTGGACTTCGTATTGAAGTTGCTTCCTCCATGGTCACTATCCGTGTATGCATAGAGATTAAAATCTTGCAGGATCGATTTCTGGTGGTTTTTCTCTCAACTCACTGTGAATTAACACTCAGCAAGCAGTCTTTAAGAAGAGTTGATCACAATATAACAAGTAACAAGCAGTAAGAAAATTAACACAGCAAGTAATTTTCAAGGTACTTTTATATATTGCTTCTCAACTCAAAGGATTACAAGACACTTGGACTCAAATCGCTAATCTAAAGAGTTACAGGGAGAAGATATATATAATACTACCTACAGCCGGGAATACTTTGATTCCAGCTGGACACCTCTAACCTTACATCTATACTACAAGACTCTAGGTGAGGTCTTTCA
>BJCO01730878.1:0-11258 GCA_018326465.1 Flaveria floridana
ATTATGGTTATTATTATTATTATTATTATTATTATTATTATTATTATTATTATTATTATTATTATTATGGTTATTATTATTATTATTATTATTATTATCATCATTGTGCTAATTAATCCTTAAAGAGTTAAAATTTTACAAATGAGTCCATGGACTTAAATGAAATGACACAAGGTATAATACAAAGATACAGGATGTTACAGTTGTGTTGGTGCTGATTGTTATATGCCATGAATATTATGGTTTTGTGATTTCAGGTTCATGATTTTTGGTTCTTGCTTCTGAAGCTGCTTGTGTTGGACTGAAGAAGAGAGTTGTTGAAGAGAGTTGTTGGTAATGATAGTGGAGAGAAGGATGTGTTGGTAATGATAGAGTTGTTAGTCAATACTCAGTTGGCTCCTTGGCCTTAAAAATATAATAAATAAAGATACCGGATTACAAAAGAAAAACAAAAGTTTATATAGTTATATTAATAAAATGTGTCATGTTTTCACACTCGATTTCACATTTTGTTATCATATTTTTCATTTTTAATCAAACGTATATGGTGGTTAAATGAACATCTTTAAATATCAATAACAATGACGATAATCGAATAAAATCACGTAAATGGTTTTTTTTTAAGTATATCCAACCAAACAGACTTAAACTAGTTCAGCACTTATTGATTCAGACCTCTTATTGATTCAGACCTCTTATTGATTCAGCACTTACCCATTCAGAAGTTGCCAAACAGCCCTTTAGGGTGATTAAGTGCGTTACGTTAAAGAAACAACGATGATCAATATTTCCTCATCTAAGGCTTATTTCTATTAGTCATCATCATCGTTTCTTTAAGTTTAAACTAAAAGAAATATAATGACCTCATCAAATAAGGTTAAAATTTTCTTAAATGTTTAAAGTATATTAAACATTTATAAATTATGTGATTGGATAGTGATGGTTTTTACGGTTGTTAATTATAAATATGATTTTCATTTGATCCCTCTTCTATATATATAACTTTTAAAATGTTTAAAGTATATTTAAATATTTAAAGTATATTTAAATATTTAAGTATATTTAAGAAAACTTCAACATTATTTTTTGAGGTCATTATATATTTTTCAATTTAAACTCCAATGAATGATGATGATAACGAAACAACTTATATATACATAACTTGCATGAGTTACATGTATGTAACTCTTAGTTGTATATTTGCTAACGTGTACTTACATATACACAACCTCTAATTATACGTAACTCTTAGTTGTATACTTTATTACATATACTTACATATATGTAACCCCTGGTTTTTATGATTTTTATTTATACATGGTTTTCAAAGGATCTCTCCCTTGTGCACACACACATAATTATGACATCATCCACTTCTTAAATCCGGTTCGACCAGTCGACCAATAATGTTATGCAACTATAATATATAATTCTTTCAGAGGAGATATTACTTAACATGAATCTCTTTAAATTCCTATGCACAAAACCCAACAAGCTTTAGTTTTATTTGAATTAGACATTATTACATTTAACTTAAAATTTTTATGAGAGGTTGCCATGTGAACTGATTGGCACTGAATTTTGAGTCCAATGATTTGAGAAGTTCATGTCTTTGAAGCTATTCAGGCATAGGAATGCATTCCAACCAATGGATCTGATATAGTCACCATAGACATATTAGACATACTAGCTTCATTCCTAGTTTTCTCACATATAAGGAACATAATTTTGTTGACCTGATTAGGGTCAATGGAAAAAAATCACTTCTATTAATAATATAAGGTTTTGATTTTATTTTAGATTAGATGTGGTCCTTGCTAGTAGATTTCTTTGTTACCTTTTGATGGATATCCAACTAGCTCAAGGCATTTGTTTACAGTATGGGAACATTCAAAAGATTGATTTCTTGTTAGGTTGTGTTGGAATTCTAGTAATATTAGCTTGTATATAAATATACATATTCATAATGTACAATTATAAATTAAATCTATCATTAAACTTTAGGCGAATTATGAAACATGAAATAAACTCAAGGGGTATAAAATGAATATGTATATTTGTTTAAATCTTTTGATCAACAGTTTTATAAGATTCATGAGAATTCAATTGTTCACACACAATCTACAAAGAAAAACAAAAAGCACTCTCAAGGCATAAAAAACTTCATCAATTCAATTTAGGTTCTTGTTTTTACTTCTTGATCTTATTCGATTAAATCAATTGTAAGTGCACAAATAGTTTAATCTGAAAGAGTAATCGATTTTAAAAACATCCTGGTGATTTAATTTCAATTTCAAGTTATTTATCAAATTAGGGTTTGACGAATTTGATGTTAATTTTCCCTTCATGAATAATCAAAATTGTTTTCAATTGGATCAATATTCATACTGTGACGTAATTTCGAATGCGTTTGATCACTAGTTAAACTTTAATAACTATTAAATGGTTGGTGATAGTGCATCAAAAGTTGTTAGTGATGTATTAATTGAACCAAAAATTTATTTATATTATTTTCACAATTCAGTGGGTTTCAATTGAATCAAAGATTGATTCTTTAGAAGGAATAAATAATAAATTGATTGAACCAAAGATTCATTTATGATTTTTTCTCAGTTCAGTAGGTTCAATTGAATCAAAAATTGATTCTTTAGTGGGAATAAATAATAATAAATTGATTTTTTTATTGGATTAAATTGAACCAAAGAATGATTTTTATAATGTAATTCATCAATTCAATTCAGATGGATACGGGAGAATCAATTAAGGATTTGTCTAGAAAGTATTCAAAATTAGAAAAATTTCAGGGGCAAGACTTTAGAAGATGAAAGAAAAAGATGCATATTCTCTGGACAATTTTAAAAGTTGTGTATTTCTTGACCACTCTAACGCCTAAGGTAACTGAAAAGGAAACTCTAGATCAACAGAGTAGGTAATTAAAGTGGAAAAATGATGAGTAGTGACATATATTAAATGGGATGTGTGATGCACTTTTTGATGTATATCAAAATGTCAGAGTCTGCCAAGGATTTATGGGATTATTTGGAAACCAAATATACGGAAGAAGATGCATCTAGTAAAATTTTCTTGTAAGTAACTTCAATTCTTACAAGTAACTTCAATTCTTACAAGATGACTGATAATAGGCAAATTATGGATCAATTTAATGAGTTACAACATATTCTTAGCCAATTTAAACAACATAAGATGCATATGGATGAGTCAGTTGCAGTCTCTAGCATCATTGATAAATTGCCCCTATTATGGAAGGACTTTAAGCGTACCTTGAAACACCAAAAAAAGGAGTTAAGTTTAATCTGGAAAATTGAAATGGAAAATTAAAATGGGTCAAAACTCGGTTAACTTGGTTGAAAAAAGATGGTAAGTTCAAGAAAGGAAATCAATTCAATAAAAAGAAAAGGAAGGAAAAAGGTGACTATCAAAAACCAAATGAGAAGCTTAATGAAAGATGGTGGAGATGTGGTAAGATGGGTCATAAGAAGAAGGATTGTCGTGTGAAGCTACCAGGTGGAAACAAGGGTTCAAGTGGAGCCGATCCAAGTGGGTTGAAGGATCCACTACCTCAAAAAGGTAAATTGTCTAATTTATCTTTATATTTAATGAAATTGATTGAATGTGAGTCTAATAATGAAACTCAAACACACCAAAATATGAATTTGTTACAAACTAAATTTTTTTTCAAAAAAATGGGTTATAAAATAATAAAAGTGAAGTAATGTTTGGCGCCCAAGCAACTCCAGCCCAAGTGCCTTTAGTTCTAATTGAGTCAAAGGTTGTTTAGCTTAAGTCCACTATTGATATCACTAAGGCTATTGCTGAATCATTGATGGTGACCGTTAATAATTCGAAAAAGTGTTCAAATATAAAATTGAATAAAGTTGAACACATTTCCCTAATAGCTGAATCATTCTATGTACAAGATGATTTGATAGCTTGATGCGTAGACTCGGGTGCTACAAGTCATGTTTGCAAGGATTCAAAATGGTTTGTGGAGCTGGAATTAATTAAAGATGGATCCGTGCTAAAGATGGGGAATGTATCAACCGAGCCTATCAAAGGGATAGGAAAAGTCAAACTTTTATTTACTTCTGGGAAACAATTAATGTTAGATGAAAGAATCTTATATCCGGAATTATGTGAAATAGTCATGGGTTTTGGACAAGTAATAGAGTCGGATAAGTTCGTGTTATCAAAACATGGCATGTATGTTGGATTTGGTTATCTATGTAGTGGTATGTTTAAACTTATTATTCATATACCATTTGATATTGAACCTATTTACATGACATCTTCATATAATAATAAAGTAGATTCTATATCTAACTTGTGGCATACTAGATTAGGACATATTAACTATTTAGAATGTAAGACATGGAAAAAATAAGTCTAATACTTGGTTTTGAAATGACCAATAATAAATGTCATACTTGTCAGTTAACAAAAATAACAGAAAACCTTTTAAAGATGTAAAAAGGAATTCTCGGGTATTGAATCTCATTCATTCTGATTTATGTGTTTTTTATAGCACGCCATCATTAGGAAATAAGAAATATGTAATCACATTTATCGATGATGCAACTAGATATTGTTATGTCTACTTATTACATGTAAAAGATGAAGCACTTGATAAATTTAAAATTTATAAACAAGAGGTTGAACTGTTTTATTATGATCTAATTAAGACCCTCAGAACATATCGAGGAGGGGAGTATTATGATCCGGTGTATTTTCAATCAACTGGAATCATACATCAGATCACAGCATCGTATAAAACTCAACAAAATGGTATGGCAGAAAGAAAGAATAGAACTTTAAAAGAAATGGTCAATTCTTTGTTATCTTATTCCGAATTTAGTGATGGATTTTGGGAGATGCTATGCTGACTACATCTTATTTATTAAATAGAACTCCAATTAAGAAAATCCAAATAACTCTGTATGAGTTATGGAAGAAAAGATCTCCAAATCTTCACTATATTCGATTTTGAGGATGTAGGGAAATTTTACGGTTTACTGATCCTAACAGTAAGAATCTAGGCGAGAAAGACAAAGATCGCATCTTTATTGGATATGCTAAGAACTCAAAAGCATATAGGTTTTATGTAATAGAACCAAATGATTCAGTGTCTATTAACACTGTGACTGAATCTAGAGATGCTATCTTTGATTAGGAAAGATTTACATCAGTACCTAGACCTATTGATGTGGGTCAACTCTCATGAAGTAGGATAAATGATTCTACTGATAATACAGTTCTTCCTCCCAAGCCTAGAAGAAGTACAACAACTAGAAAGGCAAAGTCATTTAGAGATGACTTTTAACTATATTTAGTAGAAGGTTCAAGAGATGAAATAAGACATCAATATCAATATTGTTTCATAGTAGAGGAAGATCCAAAGACATTTGGTGATGCTATGGCTTCGAGAGATGCAAATTTTTTGAAGGAAGCTGTGCAAGATGAAATTGATTCCATCATGCACACTAAAACTTGGAAACTTATTGATTTGCCTCCAGAGTGTAAACCTTTACGGTATAAATGGATTTTTAAAAAGAAGGTAAAGGTAGATGGAAGTATAGATAAGTATAAAGTCGGGTTGGTCATGCAAGGCTTTAGACAAAAAGAAAGGATATACTTCTTTAATACTTATGCTCCACTTGCAAGAATATCTACTATAAGATTATTGTTAGCTCTAGTAGCTATACATAATCTCATAATACATAAAATGGATGTTAAAACTTCTTTCTTAAATGGTGAATTAGATGAATAAATATATATGAAACAACTTGAAGATTTTGTTATGTCTGGACAAGAGCATAAAGTCTGTAAGCTGATTAAGTCTCTTTATGACTTAAAACTAGCTCCTAAACAATGGCATCAACAGTTTGATGAGGTTGTCCTGTCAGGTGGTTTTATCCTAACTAAGCTGATAAGTGTGTTTATAATAAATTTGATTCTTCTGAAAAAGGAGTCATAATTTGTTTGTATGTTGATGACATGTTGATCTTTGATACAAATCAAGGACAAGTTAATAAAACTAAGGAGTTTTTATCATCAAGATTTTCCATGAAATATATGGGGGAGGCTGAAGTAATTCTTGGAATAAGAATAACCCAAGATAGTAATGGAATTACTATATCTCAATCACATTACATTGAGAAGATATTAAATAAATTCAATTGCTTGAATTTCTCATCTGTTGGGACTCCAATAGATCCTACTATTAAGCTTATGCCAAATCAAGGAAATCTTATTGCTCAGTTGGATTATGTTAAGGCAATAGGATGTTTGATATATGCTATGGTTAGTACAAGACCTGATATAGCATATGCTGTAGAAGATTGAGCAGGTACACAAGTAATCCAAGCTCACATCACTGGCAAACAGTGAATAGATTGTTTAAGTACCTAAAAAGAACCATAAACTGTGGTTTATATTATTCAGGTTTACCTTCTATTTCTACAAGGTTTTCAGAAGCAAGTTAAATAACAAATTTATAAGATCATTCGTCTACTAGTGGATGGGTATTTTTGCTAGGTGGAGGTGCAATTTCTTAGGCTTCTAAAAAGCAAACTTGCATTAAAAACTCTACAATGGAGTCTGAGTTTATAGCATTAGCTTCAGCCTGAATGGTTAAGAAATTTGTTATATGAAATTCCATTATGGCCTAAACCCATATAGTCAAGTGTATAATGAAAAGTCTAGACACTTAGGTGTAAGACATAACATGGTTAGGGAATAATCATGAACTGAATAATATCTGTCGAGTTTATAAAATATCAACACAACATGGCTGATCATTTAACTAAAGGGTTAGAGAGAGATCTCGTGAATAAATCAGTTATAGGGATGGGTTTGAAGTCAATTTCTTAGTATTTCATGTTAAGATATCCAATTCTCATTTAATACAACGTTAAATGCTGAATTCAATGTGGAAGGCTTTTCATGAGATATTGGAACACAACATGGTATCCCAAGGTATGTGTTCAGTCTGCAAGATAAAGAAGATTGAAACATAGTTATTTAATAGTTCTTTGGAAAATTGTATTTACAGTTGCAAGATGAGAACTACCTATAAGAGTATGAAGTTTAGCTGCTTCAAGAAACTTGGACTTGGCTTTAATATATACTCTTTAAAGGATGGGATATAGGCTAGTACAATATTATGTCAAGTTAGAACTATAGAATTATCAATTTATGTGTGTATTACCTTCACGTATTTAGATGAATAGAATAGGTTCATCATTGCGACACCTTGATATTCGAATATTTAGATCCGTAATATACTAATGTGACATTCAATCCGTAGGACATTTCATTTATGCATAAGTTTGATTATAGTGAAGTTTGCTTATGTTGATCATAAATATTACTAAAATGGAGGAGGAATGTTGGAATTCTAGTAATATTGGCTTGTATATAAATATACATATTCGTGTTATACTATTTATAAATTAAACCTATTAGTTAAAATTTAGGCTAATTATGAAACATGTAATGAACTCAAGGGGTATAAAGTGAATATGTATATTTGTTTAAATCTTTTGATCAATAGTTTTATGACATTCATGAGAATTCAATTGTTCACACATAATCGACAGAGAAAAACAGAGAGCACTCTTAAAGCACAAAACTTCATCAATTCAATTCAGGTTGTTGTTTCTACTTCTTGATATTTCAAGAACATCTTGGTGATTTAATTTGAATTTCAATTTCTTTATCAAATTAGGGTTTGATGAATTTGATGTTAATTTTTCCTCAGGTTTTTATATATTGTTATGACAAAATCAGTGAACTAGGTTTTAGCATGTGAACTGAACTATGTGATTCATCATTTTATATAATAGCAAAGGCATTTTTCATATTAGGAAAAGGTTCTTTCAAACGTATATGTGTTCTTAAAGGTTTGTAGGAATCATCAAGTACCATCAAGAATTGCATTAACTTGATTATATAATTAAACTGAATTAGTTCTGTTGCCGCAACACGTGTATGTAGGCAGGCCAATCATTGAATCATATTGCCTTATAATACAGTTTAGTTTATGTTATAGTTAGAGATAGAACACCCACTTTGACTAATTGAGTTAATATCTTAAGGCAATTTGTATATTATTGAAACATCAATTTTGCTATAAGTTTCTTTTAACTATGTTAAAACCTCGAATGATTTCTTGTTAAAAATTTCTTTTAATAAACAAACATATGAATGCCTTCACATATGCCAAATCATTATCTATTAAGCTCCTTATAAGCCCAATCTAACACAATAATCCTTCAATCCATAAAATTAGCCCAATAGAACTCACGCAAATAAACAAAAGAGTAAAATGCCGTTTTCGTTCCTGATATTTTGTTGAAATTGTCATTTCAATCTAAAAACTTCTTTTTTGCCATTCCAGTCACTCTAGTTTATCAAATTTTACCATTTGCATCCACTCAACTAACTCCGTTAAGTTCTCAGTTAAATATGATGGTTATTTAGTCCTTTTCAACGCCGTAATTATCTAATTTTAATAAAATAATCAATTAATATTTAATTAAAATAGAAAAACATATGAAGCGACTAGTGAGACCAGACGTATCAATTTAAAAGTTTGGATTAACTCTAAATTATGTTGTTCAATTGAGGTCTGTTGTGACATTTTAATTGATATTTAATGTTTTGTTCAAAAGTGCACCGTTGTTCGATTGATATCTATTGTTGTCATATTTTGTTTGATTGATGTCTATTGTTATCACGTAACATGACAATATAATATCTCAATCAAACAAACCGTGAGAACAACAGACATCAATCTCGCAATAGATCTCAATCGAATAAATGTACATGTTAGAACAAAATATGAAGATTAACTGAATTTCAAAAATATACCCCAATTGAACAACATGAGTTAAAGTTAATCGAATATTTTAAATCGAATCGCCCGGTCTCACTATTCTCTTCATATGTTTTTTTTAATTTTATTTGAATATTAATTGATTAATTTATTTTAGTTAGATAACTAAAGTTTTAAAAATACTAAAATACCCTCATATTTAACGGAAATCTTAACGGAGTTAGTGGAGTGGATGAAAATGACAATATTTAATAAACTACAGTGACTGAAATGGCAAAAAAAAAGTTTTTGGATTGAAATGACAAATTCAACAAAACGTAGAGACGAAAATAATATTTTACTCTAAACAAAATATTAACATGTATTAAAGGAAAAAACTTTGTAATATTAAATAAAAAACACTTAACAACACTTACACTTTTGTATGAAGAACTATATGCATATTTAACACCCATCCATTAGAATTTACAACATTCAATGATCACATCTCAAACCGTTTTTCTTTTCTCGATCAATATCCATAGGCGATGTGAACGGAAGATTTGTGAGATTTCTTCAAAACAATTAATTTTCTTTTCACTTAAAAGAGTTTCTTATATACAAAAATATGTATGTATGTTTGTGAAGAAAAGAAGAAGGAAGCAACATAAGCAAAACACCTTTTGCAAAACCCTTATGTTCACCACCACCTCCACCTCCAACTGCGCGATTACTCCGGTCCTTGAATGTTCACCAACAGTAGCCATCATAGTAGCCAAGTCCAAAGATGCTTATTGGATGCGAATTCAACAATAACTAATTAAGAAAATTCCTACCCATTTTTTGTTCAATTCATAATGCCATTCCTACACCGCCAAGAATGAATGGAGAATGATAATTAGGGTTTCTAGTTAAGAACATTAACGAAATGGTCGGTTATAAGTAAGTCAAGTAGATTTAAATTGTGGATAAGGAAAAACATAGGTAGGGTTTATGTGCTAATGGGCAAGGGTAGATCTTAGAATTTTTCTTGTAAAATCACATGTCAAAACTTGTTGCTCAAGGGTATTGTCAAAAGAAAGGATACGTTATGATGAGATCTTTATAGTTGTTGCACGTGTCAGGTTAGAGGCCATTAGACTTTTTTAAGTGTATACAATTTTCAAAACTAAGTTTTTTTTATTGATGTTAAAAATATCTTTCTGCTGATGAGTTTCAAGAGAAAGTGTACATGTGTCAACCTGTACATAACCTTGATTATGTACATAAGCTTGTAAAAACCCTTTCTAACCTCAAGCAAACTCTAGAGTTTAATTGGTATTAAACGTTATGTATATCAAAAGGATATGACAAAAGAACTATAGATGGGATACTACTTTCGAAGAATACAAGGGGATATGTTGTTATATTTATATTTTTATATTCAGAACTAAAGAATTATAATATATGTTGCATTGTATGTTTTAGATGATCCAGTGGGTGAGTTTAACTTTTTAGAAAGACGTACTTTAGATTAAACAAATGAAATAATGCATTTTTACTAACCGATCTATATGTTTTTTGATGTTCTTAAAAGAATTGAATTAATTCATTACACCTATTCATACACATGATACTCCTCGCAGGGAAGGCTATGTTTTTTAATTTGTTAGATTGCTAGTATATATACTTGATATAATATTTTTGTGCTAAATATCAAGTCAACCTCAATGTGACATATTTTCCTGTTAAAGATTCTTTATCTAAGAGGAACATTTAATTTATGCCTTATGTATCTAAAGAATCAATTGTTTTAACTAATTATGGCCTAAAACTCTAACGATGCAGGCTTTATAGTGAATAAAATGGTAGTTTCTTTAAGAGATGCTTGTTTAATGACAAAACAAAAAATATGTAACAGTTTCAATCGTAACTTTCAAGGTTGGATAAATTGTTATGAGTGACTGTCATGCACAAATTCTCTGTATACACAAGCAGTTGAACGACACCTTTTATCCTTTTGGAATCTCAAGGTATTATTGTTATCGTTATTACTATCGTTATCGGTATCGCTACCGGTATCGCTATCGGTATAGCTATTGCTATCGCTATCAAACATGTATGTCAATGGCTATAGTGGCATCGATATTCAACCTTTGATGTTCTGATGCCCTTGTGAAACCAACTCTGATGATACGTTTGTCATTACTAGTCTCATCTTTCTCTCATGTCTTCATTTATCAGCGGACTTTCATCTTTCTCCGTTCTTTCTGTCACCTCTCTCATGAGGACTATTATTGTTATTATTTTTGTTACTTTTATTATTATTATAATAAGATTTATTATTATTATTATTATTATTATTATTATTATTATTATTACTATTACTATTACTATTATTATTACTATTATTATTATTATTATTATTATTATTATTATTATTATT